>KZ613943.1:2195350-2470392 GCA_002865655.1 Hyaloscypha variabilis F | reverse complement strand
GGGGGGGGATAGTACAAGATGTTGGGTGCCGAGGCCCGCTCTGGGGCCAAACGCGAAGCGAGGCTCCCTCCAATATCAATGGCTGGAAAGTTATGCCTTCGGTTGGCAACACAGCAATTAAAAGAAGAGCTAGGATTATGTGATCACGAAGTGAGTATTCTTGCTTCTCGAACACCTTTAATTGTGGAAGTAAGCAGTTTTGTTAATTTTCAGACCAAAAGAGTGACCCCAACGCAGAAAAGTACTTATACAAACTTATTGAAAGACAATAGAGCAATAAATCAACATGATGCCTCCGAAAGTGAGTAGTGAACGCGCAAAATCAAATATAAAATTGTGCCTTGTGCATCAAGTAAAAACAATGTACCGAGAGCGAAACAATGAAAGAACTGACAAAGCATAGAACAGGAATCTACCTAAGAGCAAGAACAGTTTGGAAGGGTAGTAAACTTAAGACAACTGGTGGAAGTATCTGAACCGGTGTTGGACCTAGGTGCTGGCTCAGGGCCTGCTTGGGCTTTAGAGCTGAAACCTCTCATCCGTGATCTGAAGTTGCTATTCCGAGGGAGGAGAGCCAAATTAGTTAATTTTGCGGTAAGCAGGCTAGTGACGCGACGCGCTGACATCTGCTTTTAAAGAGTATTCCTTCTTGTAATTTAGCTATAGACTTATAAGCATTTTTAATATAAAGTCCAATTCCTTATATTTTGGCTCCCCCTAATTGCCTTATGTAACGGCACGGGCGATCACAAGCTAAGTAGAGGCATATGGGAGTGCGTATAGCAGGCTAAAAGGATCGATTCCATAGGCCTAATACGAAGGAAACAAAGAAGATAAGGAAGGAGAAGGGAGAGAAGCTAGCTAAAGGAGAGGTAATATGCCCGCGCAGGCCGTACCACAAGCTAAGAACCCTAGTTCAGGGGTAAACCCCTCAACCGTGCACGTGACCCGAAAGCTCGTCGTCACACCTTACTTTGATTTACGTATATACTCTTAATTTCTAAGTACTAGAAGGGCCTCTTAAATTCTAAAGTTGGGAAAGAAGCTACTGCCCCTCGGCCTATCCTTGTGCCGGTATCGGCGAGCGGTGTCGGGCCGTGGCCGGTACCCGGGCATGTATGTTGATGACTCGTAGGGGACTTTGATCAACCACGTATCAGTACTTTATCCACGCGCTATACACATTTGCTGTACAGTGTCTTAGATACCTGGCTGCGGGCCAGGACTAATCATATATCATGTGTATGCAGCCATGACGTCTCCGCTGCTGTAATCTGCATCACGTCAACGTCGTCACACAATTAGCTCGGCGATACCGGCTCTATTTACGCCAATGTCCTTGTTTAAAAGGAAGGCGGTCCTCCTAGGTACTAGATTGGTTCATAAGGTAAGAATAATCTGGGCAACTCGAAATCTCTATTTATAATATTCAATGCTCCAAATCGCATATAAGGGGAAGTAGTAACTCGTCCTTATATTAAGTTTTATAAGTAAATTTACATTCTAGTAATACTAAGTAGTAATTCTAGGATCGCAACTTGCTTTTTTATACCCATTTTTCTTAGCGCAAAATCCGGTTACTCACTCATCTTGTTTTATTTGCTTTTTTGTTACGTTACCCAGATTTCAGCCCACATCCGTGCAGCTTGTCCTACGAAATTCCGGGAAACTGGTGGCCACCCCAAGCTTCTTCGCACAATAATTTAACAAACCTACCGATAGCAGTTTGTGCACTCAGGGCATTTTACTAAGAGCAAAAAGAAAATTAAAAAAAAATAAAAGTTCAGAACTTTGCAAGTTAATTAATCAAACCATGCTTAAGTTAGACCAGTGTCATTTAGGCTCGGGCAGCAATGCATATAATATTTTGGATCGTCAATCTTCGCCACAGCGACACCAGACCCTCTGTGGCATTTCATTTAAAGACACGCAGAACACCATAGTAGCCAATTGTGTGATCTATCTTTTATCTTTGGCCAATGTCAAATATTTATAAGATGAGCGCTTCCCAACTGGTGCTTCAGTGGTGGTACAAGATTAAGTAAGGAAGATCAACTGGCTTGAATTCTCAACCGAGCCCATTGAACCCAGACCAAACTCATGTCGGGCGGATGTGCTGGACACAAAATGTACGCTCAGCTTGGTACAGACTTGCGGATTGTCGTCAGCCTCATGTTTTGCTCAAATCCGGGGGGGAACTATATGTACAGCTGCCCGATGACAACAGCGAGACTTTCACAGGTTCCATTTTCGAACCAATTTCTCTTCGGGTACGCGTTCTTGATCTTCTGAAATTTCGGGCATCACTAAACGTTTATTAGCCGCCTGCGAGAGGAAGGCGATACGTTTACATATGGCATTGTGTGAGTTGTCATATCTTCACGCCTCGACTCAGCCTGACGGACCGCATGCCTAATGTTTGAGCCAATACACAGTGTTCCTGCCGCAAAACGGGCATTAGCATCCTTTCAGAGGCATGCCCAGACTGTGGCGTATCACGGTGCGCGAATTGCCAGATAGAAAAAGTGAGGGTGTAGTGATTCAGGTGGACTTGAACGCAGTCGAGATTCTATGGTGACAGCAAAAGAGTTGGAGTGGATCCCCTCACCCCTTCGATTCTCAAATGGTTTGATGGCAGCTTAGATGTTGAAGCGACGTGTAATAGGAAGACTTATATTCATTTGCCTCCAGTTTTGCCTGACAGAGTGTGTGGTCGGAAGTCAATTCAAGATTATTATCTCGCGCCACTTGTTGTCTTTCTATTAGAGCGACTTTGAGCTTCCTACTCCTTACAAAAATCCCCCAAGTACTTCCAACTAAATATTCCCCTCTTTCGAGCGTTCTTGCTCTTCACTACTGTTGTTTTGGGGTCATGGACGACAAAACTCATTCCACCAAGATGCTCGGCCTGCGATTCCAGAGCCCAACTTCTGGTTGCGTCCCTCAATAACATACCGGTTGGCAAATGTCGACGACATTTCGGCCCATTATTTTTCGCCACGTCTCAGTCGCCACGGAGAACTTTATGAGATTGGCTCATGCCATTACTCGTCTGATTCGCTGAACCTCTACCCAATCGGCATGGTTTGATCCCTTGTACCAATCAAAACCAAGAAGATTAGTCCAAGAAGCCGCCCACAACACCAATGCAAGATCAGAGACAGCGGTCCATTAGGACTGAGCGAATTCCTGGCGACAGATCTTACTCCCTTCGGTGCTTCGCAAAAGTCTGGTATGACGGGTTCCGCACGCATCAAGACTTGGTTGGGAAAGACGAGACTCCAGTTGTTGAGCTTTTGAAAGAGCTTAATGGAGCGGGAAATGAGCTGTCACTATTTCTGTGCAACGATGAAGTTTCAAATGGTCCTTGTGAGGCTGATGCAATCCAGAGGTTTTGCAAAGATGTCAGTCTAGACGAAATTGAGCATGGCATTGGTCAAGCGGGCAGCAGAAGAGCTTGTTGGGTTGATGAGCGAAATAGTGCCGATCTTACTGGAGAGGGTAATTCCAGGTCTTGCGAGAATATGCTAACCGTGACGGGGCTATTGCGTCGTTTGAGGCAGCCTGTACGTGCAATCCCTGCTCCTCCTGCCTTCCTGCGCTATTTTCCCAAAGGACGCCCTCTCTTAGCTTACCCTATGACTAACACCGGACCAGCGATACAATCATGAGAAGCATCCGGATGCTGAGCGACGCTTGATGTAAGACACTCTATACGATTGACTTGCATATTTCTAACATCATGTAGCTATATTGCAGATTTGACACCAGATTTCATCTTAGCTCTGGCTGTCACTGTTCCCTTCTTAGAAGCCCAAGCCCTCCGAGATGCTTTGTGCAAGCACGTTGCATTCGAGCCCTCGGTTCGGGTTCATATGCCTGTATGCAACCCTTTGCCTTTTCTCATAGTCATTGAAATAAGATCACTGTTGATATGTGCATCCCTCTAGTCTTATGGGTCGCCTACATTTCAGATGGCTTTCCATCTCCCATTCTTTGCCTTAAGGAAATTGCTGCCGCCTACAAATTCGGGTTCAAAGATTCGAGGCAAGCGTCTCCGTAGCCCGAAGAGCCTATCTCTCTTGAATGCAGAGAGTAGGGGGGACAACGACCATGAAGAGTATCTGCTTTATCCAGCACAAACTTCGTGTGCTCTGTATGGGTTTGATGAATGGCAGTTCACGACCTGCTCTTTTGTTGATACTGAGCACGAGTCCAGCAGTGGAAACGAACTATACGATTGGAATGACGACGACGACGCTCAAGGACTTGATGAAGACCCTCTCATATCGAAATCCTCGGCACCGATGCAAGCTAGGTCTCCTATTTGGAGACCAAGGCAGTACTATGCGAAAGCTCTAGAGGTGAGTGCCGAAGATGCCTGCCAAGAATGGAGCCGATTAGCTTGCAGGCTGGAGGAAGACCAAAAAGCCTATGTAAGTATAAAATTTTGTTTTATATCTGAAAACTATGTGATCTCACTGGTCCGGCATGAGCCCTAGCACTGATGTCAAAGACAGAAACGATTTCACCCATTCACATGCCCTAGCGCCTCTCAGTGCCCTAAGGAGCGAGGTGAAATGATGCAAAGGGGTTTCGATTGGACTGATCAGAGACTGGATCTCCTCAATGAACTTCTCCATGTATTATCCGGGCTCGTCGATGAATGGGACACATTTATATCGCCAAATGGTGATATTGGATACTTCTCTGACCTCGATGAGTTGCCAATCAATTCTCACGAACCTCGCGAACTTGGCTGTCCTAGCTCCTCGCTCCGTAACATCAAACAGACATTTGAAAAGTTGGAAATGCACTGCCGGAGACTACAATCATTGAAGGAATCTCTGATCAAGGATTTTGAAGTGGTAAGACCATCATTTTGATCATTCATATTCTACGCCAATTTTGGAAGCCTTCCTCGCTAATTTTTTCCGAAAGCTCAAACTCCGTCTTTTCCTCGAAGGCAACCAGGCAACTGAGCAAGCCTCTTTCACCTCAAATTTCCTCATTTGGGTATGTCTACGCATTTCTTGTTCACATGGTACTCTTCTAACCTCATTTCATTCTCAGGTCCTGTATCCGATCACACTTACCGTATCAATATTTTCAATGCAACCCGCCGTCATACCCTTCAATCTCACTAAAGAATGGCTCTGCTTCTCTGTTTTTATTCTTATTGCAGTAATGTCAATTATATATCGGGCTATGAAGAAGTGGGAAGCGTTGCGGAAGAAGCTTACTTCTTGGATGAAAGTAAGGCAACCAGAAGGAGAAGGATTTTGGGCGGTGATAAAAGACTATCTAAAAGACATCATCATGTCCCAGCCAGATTCACACAACAGTGGGGTCTTGAATGATGTAGAAAGTTTGAGAGCAAGAGCCGTACTGGGAAGCAGGAGGGGCGTGGTGAGGTAGGACAAAGTTCAACAATAAAGATACTTCAATGGAAATATAATAAGTCGTCCGTGAAAGGCATTCCGGAACTGATTCTAAACTTACTCTCTAAGCAGGGGCTTAGAAGAATTACGTCCTTTAGTTCACCTTTTGTTTACATTAAATTGCGAAAGGGCCAAGAGCTAGTGTAGCTGCCAGGTGACTATATCACCTGAAGCTCAGAAGCTCACGCTAGGGTCGGGTCCTCCTATATTTAACGTCTGTTCCTCCGTAGAATCATTAACTATACTTTGCTTTAAAACTACACGAGGTAACGCCCCGCCACACAGAAAGATCCCAACTAACGCGGGTAAATCCGACAATCTGCTGACCCCAAGAGTAGCGATACAGGATTTTAATCTGGTTACCATCTTAAATAACAAACACACTCAGATATCTTGCCAATCCAGACTATCGGTGGGACAAATAAAGCGTGGAGTGAAACATCAATTAATCACTCGATCAAGTTATTAGGTTAGTTTTACTCCATCCTGTGTTACAGTATGTCGCTCATCGCACAAGGCGTATCTCTCGGGTTCTACCAACTCTCCGAATGACCACAGAAGCGTTGTTAGTGTGGGAGGACAGTGCCGCCCTTCGCTCATCAAGACATTGATGTTGATGACTGTCTCGAGATGAGGAGGTATTCGTAGAGTTAAAAGCAACGGCGGTCTATCAGAGCGATCTCAAGCAGACAATGCACCTTAAAAAAGTTGATTGGGGGAGATAGCTGGTACATTGGGCTCTGGACTAGTCGCTGGTTATAATTCATCTTCTCCCAAGTCACCGCCCGCCGTTCCCCCCGGAGTCAGCTCTAAACTTCCCGTACAATATATACTATATATTCATTAGCTAGGATAGCTAGAACCTGCTTATATTGGAATTTTTAGCAGGTCTTTGTGGGTTGTGTCCGGATTTCCGAATTTTCCGCGTGAGTTTAGAACTTTGCCATGCCCTAATTTATTGGCTATATTTGAGATATTCTTTCTTGCCACAAGTCGGATAACCATCGCTGATGAGCCACTCATTTTAACAGTAATTTATATTGGAGATGTAGGCCTCAAATCGAGCGCAGTGTTACATCGCATGATTCCATGATTCAAAGAGTGATATTCGAGATCACGTGCTGAGCTTCACGTGGCATCGGGATTCGCGTAAAACAGGATTCCCTAAATCCGGTCGTGTGTCAGCCCCATACGAGAAATACTCCTCCTTATTTGGTGCTAATCTATCGTCCCTTCATCGAAAAAAAGAGCTGAGTCTAATATGGAAGGACATTTCCACGACACAGCTCAAACATGAACCGCGATCGATCTTCATCTCCCAGTATTCCAGCACCATATGGCAAGGCGTGTGCGACTTGTGCTCAGTCCAAATGCAAGTGTTTCATTCGCCGGGCTGGAGGGCCCTGCGAAAGGTCAGCATCACAGATCCCCGAACCTGTGCAGTGCCTTGAGGAAGTTACCGACTGACGTGGGTAGATGCCGTCGATTAAAAAAAGAATGTCGTCCACCAGCGGCGGTTCGACACCGCAGTCCGAGAAAACCTGCTGTGTCCAGGACGGCGCGACTCGAAGAAAAGCTAGATAGCCTCGTGTCACTGATTAAGGCAGGGTCACGGTCCAATGAGGTGATTTCGTCTGCCCTTACCGCGGCCATAGAGAATTCTACGCCATACGATACTGTTCTCAATGTACCGGTGTTGACGCCGGTGTCAACTGACGATTCTATGGGCTCAGCGTATAGCCTTGCCGTGCATACTGGTTTGCGTGACAATAGCACCAAACCGTCTCTAGTCCAGGCAGAGGAGTACCTCAGAAGCTTCCAGATAAATAACTTGCAATACTTCCCGTTCATGTACATTCCGCCCACTACCAGTGCCCAGCAACTTCAGCAAGAGAAGCCATTTCTATGGCTGTGCATAATGGCAGTGAGCTCAAAATCAACCTCGCAGCAACAAGCACTCGGGAGCGAAATACGACATGCGGTGGCGCACGAGGTGGTGGTTCAGTTATCCAGGAATTTGGAATTTCTATTAGGAATCTTGATTTTCATTGCTTGGTATGTGTTAATTGAGTTTTGAGATGGACCAGATTCTAATATCTCAGGTCTCACTATCAGGTTAACAGCAAACCATTCCTATCAGTCTTTACACAACTTGCGGCATCTTTGGTATATGATCTTGGCCTTAATATGCCAGTCCCAAAAGACATTCAGATAATCCCTTGCTTGAAGGAAAGGTTTATGAAGCCGACTACACCTCGGACCATGGAGGAGCGGAGGGCCGTGCTTGGTTGCTTCTTGATTACATCAATGTATGCTCGTGTCGAATACATACCTATTCACATACTAATCGCCTTCAGAATCTCCTCGTTTTTGCAGAAAATGGATCCTCTTCGTTGGACGCCACATATGGATGAGTGTCTTCAATTTATAGATGAAGCCAAGGATTGTCACAACGATGCAATTTTGGTTCAACTCGTGCGGCTGCAACTGATTGTCGAGAAAGTGGGTGGGCGACCGGTAGACGAAGCAGCGATGGAATCTTTTGAACAAATAACAGAAGCACTGCCTTTCCAGTCGCAGCTACACGATATAAAGGTTCAACTCATTTCTGAGCCTAAGCCATCTGGTATGCTACCATACAATAATTGACCATGCTTCCACTCACAGTATATCAGCAGTCTTGTTGTTACATCTATACAGCATCGAGTTAGATATGGCGATCTCACCTTCATTTCTCTACACCAACCAACTAACATTCCAACAAAGGACCTGCCTCGGCGCAGCACTGGAATCGATAAAATCTTGGCTTGAAGTCTTCTTCACCATAGCACCTGCTGATTATGTTGGAATCTCATTCCCCATCACTACACAGCTGGTCCGCTGTCTATTAACGCTCTCCAGGCTTACAACTTTGGAGACTCTAAGCTGGGACGAGCACTGCGTTTGGAAGAAATCGGATGCGCTGTCCGTTTTAGATCGTGTCATCAACAATATGGAACAAGTAGAAATCGTTGCGCATTTAGATAACGGTGGAAGCCCAGGAGCAGACGTGTTCGCTTCCACTGCGCGTATGTTTCGCTCTCTTCGGTCAGGATGGGAGGCATCACTGGCTACGGATGAGATGTCGTCTGTACCTCTTGAACAAAATATTGAGGATCCGTTCCCTGCAGATGTTCTTGGAGTTGATTCCTTCGATAACGATTGGCTCATGGATCTTCTTCTTTCTCCAAACTATTATACTACTTGAATACATATATCGTGATATCTATATGCCAAATATTTTTCTGTGAGAATAGTGTACACTAAACATGCCCTTGAAATTCCAGAGACAATGAGAATGAGGCGAGCGAAGGTTTCTTGAACTTCTCGGAAAGGTGTCCCTCACCACGTTTTTGTGCCCGCTTATAACGCATCTCAAAGAAATTTTACTGCGTTGAATTTAATGCGATACTTTGTGGTGACATTGCTGAATAAACATAGGCGAAGTACTGAGAAGTTTACTTACGTTTACTCTCAGACAATTTAGCGCGAGTATATTTGGTTGGTTGGCTGGCCGGGATTGAATTCCAACGGATTTCGCTCATCCCGTTGGCAATTGAAAATCTCAAGCCCCCCAAACCCGTTGTTTACAGTATCTTGACTATTGTACCGAGGATTTTTCCAACTTATAAAGTCCTTAATGCATTCAACAGTCCTACACATCACACATGCATTACTATCAGCCCGCAACGATATGGCTTCAACAACTTCTCCTTCTCCAGCCAGACCGCAGTCCTCCCAGCAGGAAATTGGAGACGAACAAACCAAAATCTCTATCCACTCATCAGAAGACGCAAATTTGGAAAAGCAACAATCAGAACTGGCCGCTCCTCAATTGAATAAGACTGCGCAGGAGCCTGATAAAGTCCTCGAGCTTGCATCGGATAGCTTTCCTGTGGAAGAGCAACAATGGGTTTCTGGTTTTAAGCTATTCTCTATCATGACGTCCGTTTCTCTCGTAGCTTTTCTAATGTTGCTCGACACTGCTATCATTGTAACTGTGGGTATCAATCTCTTCCAATGTAGCTCAGAGCTGAAGAATCAACACAGGCTATTCCTCAAATAACAAACGACTTCCATTCTCTGCCGGATGTCGGTTGGTACGGCGCGGCATACCAAATTGCAAGGTATACGAACCGTAATTTCCCCCCAAGGCCCTTGAGTAACGTGAAGGCAGTGCTGTACTTCAACCACTGACTGGAAAGTTCTACTCGAGCTTTAACTCAAAGGTCAGAGAAATGTCCCTGTTGGTAATTTTCATCCTTTGTAATTTTACTTATAATATTTAGTGGACGTTCATGGCCTTCTTCGCTCTCTTTGAGCTTGGCTCATTGATAACCGCCGTGGCAAACTCTTCAAACATGTTTATTGGAGGACGTGCCATTGCTGGAATGGGAACTTCAGGCATTCTGAACGGTGCTTTCACCATTATCGCTGGATGCGTTCCCATGGTTAAGAGACCAGGTGCGTGTTTCAAAAAATTACATTCCTTCACCAATTAACAGTTGTCATAGCTCTCATCGGGATGGTGACTGCCAGTAAGTCCAAAGATTCCAATTCGCTGCAGTGTAAGCTCACCTATGATATAGCAGCACAATTCGGCCTGGTTATTGGGCCCTTTCTTGGAGGACTACTAACACAGTATACAACCTGGAGGTGGTGTAAGTCATTCTACGTTCAGGTATTTTCGGTGTTCTAATTCCTCTCAAACATCAGGCTTCTACATTAATCTCCCCATCGGTGGCCTTGTTGCAGCAATGCTTGCATTCGTCCACGTCCCAGACCAACTGCCCAAACCTCCAGCCATGACAGTTCTCCGCGAGCTCCCAGCAAAGCTCGACCTTCTCGGCTTCGCAATATTCGCTCCTGCCGCCATCCAATTGTTGCTTGCTCTACAATACGGTGGGATCACTTTCCCATGGAACAGTGCCAAGATCATCGGACTGTTCTGTGGTGCCGGCGGTACATTGATTCTCTTCCTGGCCTGGGAGTACCATAAAGGCGACGAAGCAATGATACCTTTTTCAATGGTTCGGAAGAAGATTGTTTGGGCGAGCTGCGCAACATATGGATTACTCATGTGTCAATTATATTGTACATCCTTTTACCTCCCGATCTACTTTCAAGCTGTTAAGGGTGCATCTCCGACGCTGAGTGGTGTATATCTACTCCCAAGTATCTTGGCACACGTCTTCACTGCTGTTCCTTGCGGTATAGTAGGTAAGGGTCATTATCTAAGAATGTTCAACTATTGCTAATACTCTCAAAGTTGGAAAAGTAGGCTACTATCTCCCTTTCAGTCTCGCCGGTTCGACTTTGATGGCCATTGCCTATGGTCTACTATCTACATTGGCACCTGGCACATCAACAGGAAAATGGATCGGCTATCAGATCATCGCCGGAGTAGGCCGTGGCCTCGGAGTGCAGATAGTGAGTCTCCTTTCTCCTACAAAGTCAGCCACCAGTCACTAATCTTCCTTCCCAGCCCGTCATTGCCGTTCAAAACAATCTCGCTCCCGTCCAAATCCCTGTCGCCATGGCGCTCGTCATGTTCAGCCAAGCGTTCGTTGGAGCCCTGTTCCTTACTTTCTCTGCCACCATCTACACCAATAGCCTTAAGACCCAAATTCCCAAGTATGCACCCTCTGTCAATCCTCAAACCATCATCAATGCCGGGGCGACTGGATTTCGGAAATTTATCAAGGGAGGCGAGTTGGCGGGTGTGTTGGCGGCGTATTCGAAAAGCGTCGATGGGGTGTTTTACTTGACGGCTGGAGCGGCGGTAGCTTGCTTTGTAACTGGTTGGTTCATGGGGTTCAAGGATATCAGGAAGAAGAATCAGGTCTCGAAAGCATAAGTTTTGGATTATATGCATGCCAAGCCATCAGGGGAGGATAAGCTGAAGAGGAGATTGGTTTCAGGGAAAGCAGTGCTAGGTGACAAAATGCGTCTTCTTTATGTTATTAGATTCTTTGTCGTCTAATATTAAGTACATCCAGCTGTGTATGCCGAACTTTATGAAAGCTTTGTGCAATATTTCGCTCGCGTTCGGCTGGGTGGGGGGGTAACCGAAAAGTCCGAATTGACTTTCGGAAGCCTGGAATGTCTTACGGGGATTTGGGGCTGAAAGCCACCAAGCGCCACAGAAAACGTCGGAATACGCGTTCTTCTGGAAGGAGAATATACGGCGCTGGAAAGCTGGAACAAAAGGGGTCCTCTGTCTCATTTCTATAATAAACAAATTTACAGAGACTTCTCTCAATATTGAATAGCGAGACACCTGCAGAGCTTCTAGAGCCAAACAAGTGTCCTCCCGTGTGTAGCGTGCCGCGTGGTTGGGAAGCCCCTGGCGCTAAGGGCCCAAGGCTGATTCAGCCAACTGGCCCGTGTACATCCACTATTGGCAACTGAGCACGCGAGCATTCTGTTCTGGACAAAGCAGTCCACGGCCGTGGGCCTAGAATTAGAGCCAAGTCCCGGAAGAGTATCCCGGAAGGCAAGCTATGAGGTAAGAGATTCAGCTGCCAACATATCAAATCCTAAAGCAATGCATTTCTGTCTGTCTCAGCACGCCACAAGGTACAATTGACTCGCAATTTTCAATTCTATTCAATTCGCAATACCTGTATGTTGACACGAGCAGTGAATTGAAGGACACCAGAATGATTGACGAGGGGTGCATTACTCTTTATAACACGCATACATCTTAATCATGTCTGGATATAGAAAGGATCGGTGTTGCGGAGAAATGGCGTGTCGATTTGCTTCTTGATCACTCCTTGGTCCTCGTTTTCATAATGTTTGAAACTTTCTTTGCAAAAGCTTTGAATGAGTCAGGACTCACGACTCTTTGGTCCTCGCCGTTGGACACCAAGCTCTTGTGTGCACAGCGTTTTATTCGACTCGTTGCATATGGCAGCTCTACACTCATTCTCGTTTCGTATCTATCTGCATTGGAAATCTCGAAGACGAAAATTGGGCTTTTTATGACCCTGACCCTCGTTGGAGATACGGGGTTGAGTTTTATTTTCACTGTCTTCGCAGATTCCTTGGGCCGGAAAGCGGTCCTCATATTTGGCGCGATTTTGATGAGCGCAGCCGGTGTTATATTTGCCCTGTGCGGGAATTACTGGGTCCTGCTTGTTGCAGCTGTCATTGGAGTCATCAGTCCCAAGTAAGTCTACCATTCGTATTTATCCAATCCCAGGTGATGCTGGAATATACACAGGGCATTCAGTTGATACATACTCAATAGTGGAAATGAAATTGGATTGATCATGCTTTGCTTTGTTTTGGCCCTGAGCAAAGACTGTGAGATTTCGAGAGAGCCTTCGCGCACTAAAGAGTCGGAAATTCCCTCAGATGATAACTTGTCACAAAAGAAGGCTTTGGCTTTTTGGAAAAATGTGACCTTCACCCACAAGAGCAAGATTATTGTCATCAAACTCTGCATTTTGTTTGCGCTTGACTCCTTTGCTTGCTCTCTGGCACCACTGTTCGCCTTGAACTCTTCTCAGCAGCAGTGAACGTCTCCGCTAACGGAATACTAGGTCCTGGGTCACCTTCTTCTTCCACGACAAATTCAAGATATCAGAGAACAAATTAGGAACTTTGTTCTTTATAACCAGTTTTATTGCCGCACTTTCAATGCTTCCAGCTTCGTCGATTGCCAAAAGGCTAGGGAATATAAAGGTAAGACAACATTACCGCTGATGGATGAAACACGGACTAACTCTATAAAATCTCCATAGACAATGGTATTCGCCCACCTTCCTGGAGCAATCTTTCTTGCCGTCATCCCGATCCCGAATTCTGTCTCATTGGCAGTGACCTTTCTTGTCCTTAGGTCCTCGACACAGAGCATGGACACGGCACCTCGATCTGCTTTCCTAGCTGGAGTTGTACAACCGCAAGAGCGCACTGCCATGATGGGGTTTGTGTACATGGCGAGATCTTCCGCTTCAAGTGCTGGCCCTATATTGACTGGCGTCCTAGCTGGCAAAGGCTTGCTCTGGGTGGCGTTTGTGCTTGCAGGTTCATTGATGTTGGTCTATGATCTGGGAGTATTAGTCGCATTTGGGAGTCATAGGAGTCTGGGGCATGATGGAGAAGGCCAAGACCAGGATACAGACGAAGAGCGAGATGCTTCGCCACAAATTGAAGAGACAATGGGAGCCAAGATTATTGACACGAGAGATAAAGAGCTTGAGGGGATGGTAGATGACAAGAGTGAAACGTTCTGCTCTGGAGGAGGAGCGGAGGCTGGTTCATAAGAGAGGTTGCTCGGTAGAACTAATCAATCAAACAAAGGTCATACAAATAAATCAGCGACACCTGATACATTCGCCTTTGATTTTATTAAAATTTGTTGATATTTTATATTTTTGACGATCTCAGTTTCACATTGTGCCATCTCCCAGTATCATCTCCTACGATCCTCCTTCCAGATAATAGCTCAACGAGTAATTCAAAAAGGCACACTGCGGTACCTCCAAGAATCCACTCTCAACAGAAGGATAATCCAACAAACGAATCGGGCCCTCCGTGCCCCTGATATCCGCCCACCGTCCCGTCTGTACCACAGCCTCCAATGTCTTGGTGTAGCCGCGCTTCTGCAAATACCTCTGATCAGGATTTGGCTGCCCATCCTTGACGAACTGAGCAAAGTACCCCGAGTTCAATTGCGCTGCATACAAGTCGTCCGGATCACGGATCGGGCTTATGTTTCCAAAGATGAAGGGGTCAGTTGCTCCGCTGTGGAAACGAAAGTATGGAAGGTTTGGATCTCCGTATGGATAGCTTGGCTCTACGGGTGGGCCGCCTAGGTTGTTGGGATCGTAGCCTCCGATGGTGCGCTCCTGTATGTAGTAGTATGAGGCAGCAAAAGCGCCGGTTACTGCACCTGCGTACATGGTCGCTATTTGCAATTTAGTTAGCACACTTCTTTCACGTATTTTCCGGAATCAAATCCTCCAAGTGCTGGTTTTCTGACATATGCCACAACCAGTACAAAGAAGAGAATGTCAATCTGAGAAATTGAGGCTCACCTTGGTCAATACAATGAAATCCACGATCAGTAGAAACTCGTTGAGACACATTAAATGCGTCGAGAGTAAGGTTGCCGGTGTTGTAGAATGGGAAGAGCCCACTGTTGATAATATCCTGTGCAAAGTATTCTGAGATTCCCAAAGAGGCTTCAATTCCAGTAACTTCGCTAGTGACTGGCGTGGTAGGATAGGTAGAACCGATAGAAGCACCATCGTTGCGGCATGTGCCAAACATAGTAGGCACAAATGCTGTGCTGCCATTCTTGTTCGAGACGTCGAGTTGCTCTGTATTAACAAAAGTGCCATCTTGCACGACGTAACGGGCCACGTTCGCAAAGTCGTTCAGAGTGACTGCTGGAACAGCTTTGAGGCAAGCTATTTGAGCATCAAGTGAGGTTTGGTTGCAGCCGGCCTCTTGGAAGATATTCCGTCCTGCGATGGCGTAAGAGGCTGCAATGGTGAGATACGAGGCGTAAGTTGTCGAATAGCCACCGCTTTGGCCCAGGTCAACATCACCACCCAAATTAGACTGAGCGATCGCGCCCTGAAATTTGCCTTTCGCTGGCGGAGACCCAAGGAGGGTTCGGACAGAGCCAGCACCAGCGGAATCACCACCGATAGTAATCTGAGTAGGATCTCCGCCAAAACTTGCAACATTCTTGATGATCCACTATGATATATTAGCTTTACGCAGGTGGAGTTGAGTCTTCTTCTTGCTCACCTCCAAGGCATTGATCTGATCTGCAATGCCGTAATTGCCTTTGATATCAGTTCCTGGAATAGCCAGAAATCCCAGCGTCGAAAGACGATATTGGATTTGCACGACAACAATGTCTTCACGAGAAGCCAGATTTCCTCCATCGACCCCAGGATCAGCAGCGGAGCCTGAAGTAAACCCTCCACCATGGATCCAGAAGAAGACGGGACGTAAGTTCGCGGTTGACCCTTTCTTCGGCAGATAAGGTGTCTGGATATTCAGATAGAGACAGAATTCTTCTCCACTTCCCGTTTGCGGACATATAGGTGCATATGCGCTAGCATTGAGGGTCTGGCCAGTGGGGGAGTACAAGGTCGAGTAGTCCCATCTCTGAGGAGGATCGGCGTACGGGATACCTAGAAATCGAAATGACTTTTGGTTTCTGTATCCTACGTAGGTATTTCCGGATGATGCAATGCTGACTTGATTCGTGGGGCTCGGGTATGAGTTTGTTGGCTGGTCTTCGTTGCTCGACTGTGTGCAGAGAACCGGTAAAGCTGGGTTTCCTGAGGGGTATGCCCCAAATGTAATTGCCGCTGCTGCCTCGTCGTATGTGACTATGCCATCAGAAATGATGTATTGCTGGACACGATGGGTATAGGTTGCATAGACCAGGTATGAGAATGAGGCATTGAAGTCTGCCAGATTGGCCTTGATTTCTGAGCTCGGAACCAGAGACTCCCCGAAGCCTGCGCACTGTGCAGCAGCTTCAGAGTTGGTGAAAGGATCCAGAAGAATAAAACCAACATGGTTAACGTCGTCGGTATAATTGAGGTTGTTCTGGAATAACAACGTAAGCGATGTCTGGGCATTGTTAGCAGCCGCCACCAGTGTGCCAACTATTAATAGAGCCGAGAAGAACAGGGGAGATAAATGCATTTTGAACAGCATAATTGAGCTCAAAAGTCCTGTGAACATACGAGATCAAAATTTCTTTTCCACAGACGTTGAAGCAAGCTTTATTGTTTTTCCGCCCGCGGCGCCGTGGGTCCATTTCGTCCTCCTCCCCGTACGTAAAAACATTGAGCCGGTCCGAAGAGATATTCCCCGCTGCTAGAGATTTATCCGACAATTAGGCAATCGGTATCTGCTCAGTAGTGTACCTGTTAGCTCATTGCCCTTGTGAAGACTAGAGCCCTTGCAGATACGAGAGTGGTGACGTTGGTCACGTTGGTAAAAGATGAGATGGAAAGCTGGAAAGCTGGCTATGAGCACGCGTCTGCTGGGTATCTCGGCCCCTGCGGGACGGATAGCGGGGTTGTGTATTTATCCAAGATCCCACCAATATCAAGCAACTGGGAATGGCATTTCCGATGGTCCGGACGCGAAGGCTGCGGGGGTGGCGGGGTAAGGTTCCCACCCGCTTAAATCCTAGCTCATAGTAGTTCATGGTTAAACTCACCAAACGGAGTTCCGCAAAATGTTCTCGAAGGCTGCAAAATTTCGGGACACTGGATATTGCCCAGGTACTATATGTCCTTGTTTGCAGAAATTATCCGAATTACCGGTTAATAAGGGAGCTGAGACGAAAGGGGATTGCTAGTGAGCAACACTTCATGTGAAGCCATGTTCCTTCGCGTTGGTACGAATGTCTAGTTATTTTGAAAGAGGGTTGCCTGTGGGCAATTCCACATGATACATATGGGCATGATCCGTTTCACAACATGTATGTCCTGAAATAAAACCATTTTAGGAGGTGATCGCAGTGGCCTTTTGTTAGAATCCGCAATTAAACTAGGACACATTCCGATTAAATAGCAAGAAACAGGTTCTCAAGCTCGGAGGCAACCTCATCAGAATCTAGGTTCGATATAGTAACATTGCTTGCGAAATGGTGAGTATGGCAATCTGAGTTTTATGTTTACAAGTAAGGAGAAGAGAGAAGGGTAGTAAAGCGAAGCTGTAGAGAGCTCGCTTAGCCCCTGGACTCCCCTGGATGGACGACGTGC
Source organism: Hyaloscypha variabilis F (assembly GCA_002865655.1). Classification (NCBI taxonomy): domain Eukaryota; kingdom Fungi; phylum Ascomycota; class Leotiomycetes; order Helotiales; family Hyaloscyphaceae; genus Hyaloscypha; species Hyaloscypha variabilis. The sequence goes on along the minus strand of KZ613943.1, from coordinate 2,453,159 downwards.
ACGCTTGCCGAGTCCCAGTTATAAGTCGTTATGGCAAGCAAGAGCGACTTTTCATCACACAGATACACAGATACGCGATGCTAGTACCATTCCAAATTAGACAAGAGAATAATGAACTCCAATCCTATTACAACCGTCCCAGCTGTACCACAAATCGAAACCAAACATCAAGGCATAGAGAACGCCTGAAAAAAGGGACCACTACCCCATACGACGCCGTGACTGAACAATAGGTCGCTTAAGTCCCAGCTTAAGCTTGTTGACCCGGCTCATCCTGTTCAGAACCGTCGTCGGGACTCTCAAAACAGTCTCACGGTAGAGAGTCTCAGTCCTCCAATCGTAAGAGCAAGCAATGGCACGCTTCATTCCACCTTCGGAACCACAGATGACAAGTGCGATTGGTGGGTTTACTGCTTGAAATAAAGTCACTTGCATCGTGTAAGTGTCTACGAGAGTGAAAATCTGGAGGCAGTCAGCAAATGAACATCGCACGGATAATGAACTGGAGAACGTACTCGCTGCTCGCCAGGTCCTGCTGTCATTGCTTTATTCACGAGATCCCGAACATCAATGTCATCAATTGGATCATCACCAATGCACTCGCCGTAGGCATTTTTGTGGTGTCTCGAAAGGGGCGATGTGTTGGGAGACCAGCTCAGACGACCGAAGTTGCCGCCGAAGATCGACCTCTCAATCGTAGCCAGATTCAGGTAGCCTTCAAATCCAAAAGCTGCAGCCTGCGTATTCCAGAACTTGCCTCCAAGAAGCAGACGTAGAAGTCTAGGAGACATAAACCAGCCCAGGCCGCCGAAGAAGATCAAGAGAAGTCCAATGCCAATATATTGAGAGCCCCCTCCGTACCCACCAACCTGGTACGTAAATCCGTCAAATGTCTCTGTCTGAGGGGTGTTTGCTCGGACACCCAAGATAAACAGGATGAAGCCGATGAGCACGAAGCTGGATGAGCAGTGGAGTAATTTCCAGGCCAACCATCGTTTCCATGTGAGGACGCGAGCGTTCCAGATTCTGTGGAATGACTTCCAGCGGATGCTGGTACCGTAAGCTCCGTCGATAATCACAGTGTCATGCTCTCCGACACCTGCCACTTGGCATTTTGGGTAGATGTCCCACAGACTAGCGCCATATGCATCACCCATCTCATACCATTCTTGTGTTAGAGTCTTTGGCAGGGTACAGATCACGCGTTCGAGAAGTTGATCGCTGTCATTCATCAAGGAGAGCCTGGATTATCTACGCGTCAGCGAATTTTTTTCCCAAGTTTTTTTTTGACTGTCTGAAAGGAATTTCACAGATTACTCACCTTGCGAAAGCCTGGAAAGCAGTGTCGGTACTGTCAATCTTTGGCCGCAGCCTCAGTAGGCCCATGAGTGCATAAGACTGGTCGCCAGGCAGGTATTGAGTCGTTTGCCGAGTCCTAAGACATTCCAAAGCTACAGTCACCAGCTCAAGACGACTGAGTCCCAACGAACCAGCATAGTGGTCTACCATCTGCCTGCTAACGGTGGCATCCGACCATACTTGGGAAGCAAACTGAGTTTTGGAAATGACAAGTGGTGTATCGAGTTGACTTTTGCGAGCGTAGACTCTGACCTCGTCGTTCTGGCTCAAGAGCACTTCTGGGAAGGTCCACATCCGTCTTCCCCAGTGCTTGAGCAGATCCATGGTGGTAGTCCCATACTCGTTCTTCGATGGAGCACCGACGGCGATGGCCATGGCCTTAGCACCTCGCATGATATCGCTGATACGATATACCTAGGATCAATTGTCAGTTATGGGATCCTGGATGGTTTTGTGAGGGAGTGAAGTCTTACATCGTCTTCAAGTTCACTAGGATCCGGCATGCAGCTGCAAGCTACCCAATAAGCGGGAAGTTGTGCATCTCTAGTTGCTCTCTCGGCAATCTGATGAAGGGCTTCCATGTCGTCGTTGGATCCATGATTGAATTGCTCCGCAGAGTACGCCACGAACAGATAGCTGAGAACACTGTTCGCATGCTGCATGGCTTGCCACGTCGAGACCAACATCGGAACCGCACCTCGCAACCCGGTATCTTCTGGGCTTTTGAGGAAACAGAGATATCTCGGCAGGAGGAGTCGCTCAGCAACTCGCTTTTCAGCATGAAGTGCTTTGGAGGACCCTCTTGTCTCTGCATTCTCGAGTTGATTGCGTGCTGCCTTGGCGTACCCGTGGAATTTGTAAGGCAGAGGAGCGTATTTGAGATAGTATTTTATCGGCACCGAATCTGATCCAATTATCTAGTCCCGTTGATCAGTTAAGCTTAGGCTGGGTAAATTGGGTTGATCACGAAGTCTAAACTGGCATAGGCAACTTACAAAGAATGTCAGAGCGAAAGACGAAGGGATGAATCTTAGCAAAATCCAACCCCAATCCTTCCAGCTGTTGGGATCGTCGGCAAAATCAATGACCCAAGTCGCAATCCGTACATTTATGGGAGCGACATTGCGGATGTAAGTTCGACGCCAAGTTGTTGTTCCCGGAGCATCATAGAGTGCATCAGTTGCCTGAACGTGAAGCTTTGCCAAATGACCGTCCGAGGGACTGAGGTAGCGATCATCCATTTGATTGTTGGAAACTCGACCCATTGAGTCCCGATGTCTGTAAGATTGAATTGAGTCATATTGATATGCAGGCAGTTGGTACAAATGTGGGTATTTGAATCGGTAGCGTGTTTCTGGGTTGAAGAAGTGAAATATCCCCCTCAGATGCACGGGTTTCTTAGCCTAGGAAGCAAGTCATGTCAGATGATAATCTGATTGGTTTCGGCAAGGTACATACATTTGCAGCAGTATCATTATACTCATCAACTTCGACAGCAGAAGTGTATGCCTCATACTTCGATTCCTGCTCATTTGTCCGTTATTACTGACCAAGGAAGCAGCTCTTCAGAAGGCGTACCACTAATCCATCTGCGGAGGCATGCGCACCAGAGTTCTGCGCTATGCCTTGTGACTGGTATACCTAAACAAGGCATCAGATCTTGTATCTCACATTTTAGAGATTATGAGAATTACGAACGGGCTGAGGAGGCGAATAAGCTGGCTGGTATTGAGGCTTTTGACGCGGAGGAGATGACCGTGAAGGTTGATATTGCGTTGGATTTTGGTAGGCAGGGGATGGAGAGTGGGAAGGCTGATATGGATGCTGTTCTCCAGGAACATAACCACCGCCATGCGCTTGTGGTGCCTACAATTGGTCAGTGAGTTGACATCCAGATGTTGATTCACATGAATTTGTTGATAGCCACCTACTGCATATGGGTTTGCTCCGCCGGGAACGTAAGATCCACCGTGTTGATTCATCTGCGCGATCTGAAGTTTATATCAGTAACTAAACAAAAGCACCAGAGGCAGAACATTAGCACCTTACAAGAGGTGAGTCAAGAGAAATCTGCTTCGCCACTTTATAGTGCTGAGGTTTGTGGGTATGTTGATATCTTGAGGAAACTCTGCATAAACTTATGGATGAACAGCTAAAGGATTTCACGAGAGTTTAAAACAACTTCTTGGAGGGGGCCCCAAAACTTGGTTGTGCATGAAAAGCCCAACCTTCTCATGGCTTTCCTCCCATGCCAATGGGGATGCCACGAAAGTGCCACAACAGGAGGCTGTCTTTCAGACGGAACCTTCCAAGCCGCCAAACAAGGCTGTATCGCATGATGGTGTGCCCCTTTGAAGAGAGGCGCTCGATAATAGGCGCGGGAAAGCATACAAAAGCCACCCCCTCTTCTTCGCATTGAGCTCTCAAACTAAGGGGGATTTTGAAGATAACTCCAAATTATTTGAGAATAATGTGTAATAATGTATAACATGTCAAGCCTGAAGCTCTTGGTTACCTTGAATAACGCTGTACTTGGAAATCCCAAGGAATTTTGAATGCCATACACATCTGAAGAGCCTCTGGGCAAGTAAGTTTAGCTTAAAAGCAAATCCGCGATCACATTGTGGATGCATTGCGGTGCTACAGTTGTGGAACGGACAGCGCTTGGCACAAGGTAGCAAAAGCAATAACGAGACAAAAGAGTGGCGATGAGGCTCAACACGAAAACCAGGAGGGCGAATAGTTGTGGGAGATCGAGATCAAAAATGTGCAAATGAACAAAAATATGGCATTGCGTAACACACAAGGCGAGGGCACGGGGCCTGTCGAACGAAGACGGGATTGAAAAGGGTGTTGTGGCTGGACCTGCAGAGAGGTGGTAGCCAATGACATGACTGCATAGTGATGTGCAAGCTGAAGCGCTGAGAATATTGGTGGCTTGGCATAAACCCACCAAACCAGGAGCAGTTTTGAAACCCCATGTATGAGAGTCCAGAGCCTCATGCGGCCCGGAAACTGGCGAATGGCAACACTTGTTTTAGAAATAGGGGGCCAGAATAGCTCCACGAAGCGGTACGTGCCGTGTTTGCACTGCCGATAGGGATGAGTTGGCCAGGGTCCCACATCGTCATGCGATAACTATCAAAAGCAAAATATACCGTATGAGCGTGGGGAAATACCGGTATCTCGACTTTTAGCAAGGCGCTTAATGTCATTCGGTGCAAAGGCGCATATTATCACAAAAATCTTGGTGCTAAAGATAGATCGTTTCCATTGGCTTGGCAGTGTAACGCTTCCGTCCAGAATTGGACCGGTGGCTTGCATGCCCGAAACACCGCAACAAATAATAATAACTCATTTCTAAGGGAGGCTCTTGGCGAACATGCGCCCCTATCCACTCATTGTGCTCTATTTGAGTCATTTTTTGAATTCAGAAGAGCTGATATCGTGAAGTGTTTGGTGAAGTGTTGGTTTGAAACGAGCGAGTCGCCCGATTTCTGCTAGGTGTGATATCGCATAGGAGAACCTTCTTATTGCCCCATTTTCTTCTCCACGTCGCATCGCCTTCCCACTTTATGAACACAACGGGCGATGCATTCACCAATAGAATATTCGTTGCAATATGATGCTTATAGAAGCCTCGCTGGTAAGGCTGAGCCTTTGACCGGCTATGCAAGCGAGGAGGTCCTTCAAGTCTTGGACCTCGGATCAGGTATGTCACGAATCTAATTATTCTCTAAAGTCTTGAGTGATAGTGTACTTAATAGATGAAGATTCAGAATATAAAGGATGGCAAACGCTGCCCAATGTCGATGCACTGAAAATGCGAGGATTGTGCGATCTCCGCATCATCTCTGCCCCTTTAGATATACCCAGCAATGAAAACAAACACATCCATCTGGAGCTCTTCAAGCATTATGAATTCCCAACTGGCTTCTTGACTGAACGATTGCGATCTGTCGGGCATTCATTTGGGAGTGGTACCCGAGCAGATGTCAAGTGTAAGTGCAGCGAGCGTTCTGGTTCTGTACTAGGCTTCGGACCGTTTAATCACAGATAAAGCCCCAATAAAGTCCGACCAAAGGATACTGACTAGTAAGAAGATTCCTGGTTCCATTTCCTGTGCAAAAACATCACATTTGACGCCAATGGGCAACTCAAGATCCAGAACCCAGTAGGTGCCTGCTTTGCCTTTCGCAGCCTTACCATTTTGATAGATTCCATATAGGCAACACCTGGTCTAGATATTTCAATCATCACTAACAGTTTGATAGAATAGAAAACCCAATACCAACCAGCTGAGCCAAGCCGATCACACTTGGCATCGTTCTGGATTTATGCTCTGCTCGCGATTAAATCCAGCTTCACAGAAGAAAGAAGTGACATTAATATGCCTCGGCGCCCACTCGTGGATTCAAAGACCCTTTCACGACTTCTTAGATTGGGAATGCCTACTCGACGAACCCTTGGCGTTATTTCACATCATTTTCGAAGAACTGTATCTCCAGCTAGACGAGGCAACAAGAAGACTTGGGGAGGTCTTTGGAAGCATGGAAACCGTGAGTTTATTTCAGACTTCCTTTGGAGATAATCTCCTTTCTGAGACAGTATCTGACTGGAGTTTCCCCTTACAGAACGTGCTCAGCCACGCGACCCTTGGCTCTATAGCTGGCAGGATGGATTTCGCCGGCCTGCACAACGTCTCCAAGCACATTACGCATTTACGTGAAGGCGCTGATGCCGCTCTTCTTACCTTGAACCGGCTCATAAAACATGTTGAGCGCTCTACCAAGAACTCAACCTCAGAAACAGCCAGCGAACAGACACGTGACTCTCTGGAGCACTGCCAGACGCTATTCCAATCCACCAAACTTCGTCTCCTCAGCCTCGAAAGTCGCATGGTGAATGTAATCAACCTGTCCTTCCACTTAGTGACACAACAAGATTCGAAGTCCATGAAAACCATCGCGTTCTTGACCCTAGTGTTCCTGCCTGCAAGCACGGTTGCGTCGATTTTCGGCAGCCAGTTTTTCAATCTCTCGCTTGATCAGGATGGGGTGCCGCAGTTTACTTTCTCGCACTGGTTTTGGATCATGTGGGTGATTGTAATTCCTATCACGGCGATTTTGGTGGCGATTTGGAGGTGGCCAGAGGCTATGGCGAGCGACCCGAAGCAGGAGAAGAGATCTTCTTGGAGGATTATTTGGCACTTGTTTCTGGGAGAGATAAATCCACAGCTTGCATGGAAGGAAGAGATATAATAATAAGAGAAAGCTTGTTCTGGGCATAAGTTGCAGGTAACTATCAACACAGTTTTGTACAAGATTTACTTTCCATATATTTCTAGCTTCTTACTTCGTGAGTGGTACAGCACATCCCAAGTTCGTGAAAGCCTCTCCTCCGATTACCGTCAAAACAAATTCCAACGCTTCAACGGTAGGCATGATGACTCCATTAAGGCTCGATGGTATGGGGCCAGAAACCAATTGGTACAGCAAGCAAGCGTAATCAGACGGTGTGGCAGCCATGAGATTACCTCCTATAATGTACGGTGGAAAGCCGAGGCCCACAAAAGCACCACCAGCGTTGCCACCAAATCCGACCGGGTGCTTTAAATACATCTCGCCGATCTGAGCGCTGACATCCAGGAGGGAATATGGTGTGACTCGAGAGGTCCAGTTTGCTGGAATTTACTCTGGTACGTGGGTCCATGTCCCATCAGACAGCTGCTGTGCACCGAAACTAACTATATTGATTAGCTGGAACACAGGGATACTTCATAGAAATGGATCCACGAACAATGATGCGGTGTTTGCTAAAGTGTGTACGTAGTTATCGCTGCCGGAGGGCATGAGTTCGTACACGAATGACGCTGCACCATATTGAAAATAGACCTAGGGGACCAAAGAACCTGCCAAGTATAAGCCATGATTTCTCAGAAAAGATGCATTACGTGGGGTTGCTTACATCTCGGGGTTCTCCTGCCTACTTTGGATATATCGTTGATAGCGATAATCCGCCAGACCATCGAGATCGAAGGTGCCACCGGCAGTCTCAGCCATCATATCAAAGAGTGTCCCATTGAAATTGAAGTTATCTCCTTTTCCAAGGACGTAGTCATTACGAGTCAAAGACACGTCACCTTCGAACTTGTTATGGCCATCCAAGCCTGGTTCGCTGCTAGTCAACGTGGGGTCTGAGGATGTACGTGTAGTGGCATCGCAACCAATCGACACCTTTGTAGTGATCAAATCTCCGTCGGCAACGATAATTGAGATCGTCGCTAGAAAATTTGCAAGGTCATATCCTACATTATACATGTTCTGGATTGCACCAGTAAGCTCGGTATAGTTTGTAATTCCATCCCGAGCAATGAATCCATCTAGCAAGCTAGGTCAGCTTGGAATTTTGCGAATAAAGATTAAACTCGCAGTTCGCTGCAGCGTTGAGCCCGGGACAAGGACCAGGTATATCTTGGCCTTTAGGGGCAATGAATTGGTGGTCTGTATCGCCAGGTGCGGGCACAAGGTATCTTCCCTCTCCTTTTCCAGGACCGCCACCTTTGGCTCCGTTATACAGGCTCAGAATCATGTGAGACTCGATATTTTACATTGAAAAAGGTTGGAAAGCTTACAATTGATCGCTCACGGGCACTGGATAGTCGTGGTTCGAGTTGAATGGACAGGTTCCGGGACCGCCTGGCTGATATCCACCACTCTGCAGTGTAACCCAGTTGGCTATCATAATTGCAGTATTTAAAAATGACGAAGTTCGGGATGGGTGTACATAGCTGCGGTCTCCGAATAATATGGCCATTTTGGATCCCTTCCTGTTTTGCCGCTAAGGGAAACGCAAGTCCAGAGCCTGCCAAAGCAACGACACCAACCAGAAGTCTCATCATAGGTGCAGCAAAATTTGGATCTTCATACAAGCTGACTTCAAAATTAACAGTAAGAACACCTCGAAATTGAAAGCCTGGAGTTTCATCATGTATGAATATTGACCATATAATGATTGGGGAATCGACATTTATCAGGGTTCAGATTAGATTGAAAAAATCTTGCAAAGAACTTGGCGACACTACCGAGGGTGACACGTGAACCAGAAAATGAGTCTATGATTCAGAAAACCGGAGATACTGAGAGTTACGAGAATAATTGCCGCGTTAGACTTGTGCTAATGATCACCACGTGGGAACTAGCTCCACCTACTATTACTAGAAAGGCAAAACCTAACCAAGCCAGTGGCAAACATGTTTTTCATCGTGCAACACTACCGTGGACCGAGGATAAAAATTTGGAATAAGTGGCATGTGAATTTTGGCCCTTCTACAATTCGGGCTTGTTCCTGTTGGTCAGGTGTGGGAAGAATCATTTGTGTCGACTTTAAAAATAGGACAGGCTGAAGGCTGCTCGTCGGGCACGCAGTAATTGCTAAACCAAGCGCCCCCAAGTCTTAAAGAGTACTCATATCGCAGATCTCAATAGCATCCTCGGTATGTTAAGCTGCGCAGCTCCGAGTTTGATCTTGCTTTATGCTTAAAGGGAGGAAGATCGTCTAATTTAGATGAGGATCTTCACTGCCAGCCCCGCTGCTGCACTCCCGTAGGCTACCCCGCTCCCGCTAATTTAACCTTACACTCACTTCCTTTTACTTTTGCTCCGAGCAGCGCTGTGGCACAACATAAAATTTTTGAGTTGAGGTTACTTGAAAAAGCTTCATGGTGTGTGCCGATTATTCAGCCCCAAGGTGGGCTACACACAATTTGTTAGCGCGCCGAATGGAACTTCACAGACCTCTCATCTGAGTTTTGTCGTCACGCAGAACTAAGAGCATTCTTACTATCGGATTGTTATGGATCCCTATAACTTCTATAAGCCCCTCAGCGCCCACTTGGCGCGAATTAAAAAGTCACAAGCAAGTACTTAGGATCCTCTTGATCTTGTCTCTCTCATCTTCGGTCATAAGAGTGTAGATACTCCCCTTCCGTCTTTCTCCTACCCTCTTCTTTGGATTCAACATGAAGATCCTCAGCTTTACAGCACTTGTGGCATTCATTCTTGCTCTGGTACCGTCATTTGTTCTTGCCAGTCGCGTGACTACACAGGACCAGCTCGAATATGAGTACATTGTTGTCGGCAGCGGAGCTGGAGGGGGACCACTGGCATGTCGGCTGGCGATGGCTGGGCACAAAACCCTCTTAATCGAAGCTGGAAACGATCAAAACGGCAATATCAACATCACTGTACCGGGTTACCAAGCCGTCGTCACAAACGACCCGAAGTAATCAACATATCTCTTTGTTCCCTATCTTGAGCTCCCTTTTTATTTGCCAGCTCCGAGTTTCAGCTCACAGCTCGCTCCCGGCCCTCTGTCCCCTAAAGAAATCTGACGCTAATTAGTTGATAGGTTGCGATGGGATATATTCGTAAACCACTACCAAGATCAGACGCGAGCAAGGCGAGATCCGAAGTTCTCATACGAGGTGGCGCCGTATAAGTATTATGTAGGGCCAGACCCACCTTTTGGTGCAACCCCTCTTGGAATATTGTATCCTCGCGCTGGAACCCTAGGAGGTTGCGTCACGCATAACGCTCTCATCCTGATTACCCCACATGCCAGCGATTGGGACGGCATTGCCACAATCACCGGAGATAACTCGTGGGCTGCCACGAACATGGACCAATATCTTGACAAGTGTACGAATGGCTTCCAGTGGAACCTACAGACCCAACCATTTTGCTGTCCGACCTGAAGCTCACGCAGCATCTGGTTGCTGGGGCAGCTGTCATGGGCGTTCAGCCAGACCCAACAATTTCTGCTTTGACCGGCCTCGCAGGCACGCTCCTCGTGGATCCCAACAGCAGACTGAACCCAAATCGGGATTCGACTCAGGGCTTCTTCCAAATCCCTCTCATCATGAAGGATGGTGCACGTAAAGCAGTCCGTGACTTCATTGCCGCGACAGTTAAGGGAGGATATAACCTCACCGTGAGAGAGAACTGCCATGTCACCAACATCACATTCGACACCTCTGGCAGCAAACCCAAAGCCACTGGAGTCAACTTTCTAGATGGCAAGTATCTGTACCGCGCAAGTCCTCTGAGCGGCGATCAGGGAACTCCCGGCTCAGCGACAGCATCGAAAGAAGTCCTTATCTCGGGAGGAGCCTTCAACACACCACAACTCCTGAAATTGAGTGGCATCGGGCCCTTCGCTGAATTGAAGAGCTTCGACATCCCTGTAATTGCCGACCTGCCTGGAGTTGGGCTCAACATGCAAGACCGATACGAAATCCCCGTGAATGTGAAGCACGGAACTGACTTCAATGTTTTAAACGGTTGCACCTTCGACGGAAAGCCCGACGATGCCTGCCTGACAAAATGGGAAAACAACCCATATTTCCTGGCTCAACGAGGAGCCTACGCAACAAATGGTCTCGCAGGCGCAATGGCCGTGCACTCCAACTACGCGTCAACAACAGACATCGACCTCTTCATCTTCGGCGGGCCCGTAGACTTCACGGGCTACTTTCCAGACTGGAATGACGCCTCCTTAGCAGACCACAAGCACTTCTCATGGTACACACTTAAAGCACACACACGAAACACAGCCGGAACCGTCCAACTGCGCTCCGCTGACCCCCTCGATACCCCGATCATCAACTTCAACTATTTCGACACGGGCACCACGGCCGGAGGAGCTGACACGCTTGATCTCAACGCTATGATTCAAGCTGTCAACACGTCGCGCGAAGCACTGCGGAAATACGCCGACTATGCGATCCTAGGCGGGGATGCGTTTGTGGAGGAGGAGCCGGGCCCGGATGTCCAGTCTAATGAGGATATTGGGCAGTATATTAAAGATCGGGCGTGGGGACATCATGCGTCGTGTACGGCGGCTATTGGAGCAGATGGTGATCCGAATGCAGTGCTGGATTCGCAGTTTAGGGTTAGAGGCGTGCAGGGCTTGAGGGTCGTGGATGCGAGTGTGTTTCCGAGGATTCCTGGGGTGTTTATACAGGCGCCTATTTTTATGGTTAGTGAGAAGGCGGCGGATGTTATTTTGAATGGGGAGACGACTTAAGAGATGTGGAGTAATGAGTCCGTATGATATTTTGAAATAAAATTTGGTGTTGTGATCATCACTTCTTTGTCGATGAGAAATAGACCTTGTAGATGGTATGCTATCCCCCCCGTGCATCACTGAAAATTCCTGATGCTGACCCACCGACCGTATAGTTTCCTGGAGGTAGACCAGGGAAAATGAAACACGCAGGAGCATGAAGAGAAGTTTATAGTGAGATAGATTACTTACCACGCATTGATTTGAAGCACAACGCCCATTGACTTGATTGCCCACAACGGCAACTGCTGATTAAGAATTATATTGCCTAGGAATAACAAGTCATTCCATTGTCTATATGCATGATCTCTCAACCCACGTCCAGTCTCGCTGATTAAATCCTTCAAATGTCCTCTAGAATCCCAACATCATATTCCCCTCCGCCCAAACCTCCCCAGACTCCTCGGCGCCAACACATTCGGATTATTATTAGCAGGCGGCTGCACCAACGCGCCCCAATCATCCATCGCCGGCAGCATCGCCGTGCCACTAAGATCCAACCAGTTCTCCTCGGACCCCTGCCTCCCCATCGCATTCCCCGTAATCGAGATCCCCTGCTTCTGGCACGCATCCTTGTGGCTCTGCGGGAGCACCAATTTCATCTTCTGCAACTCAGTCGGGGCTTCGATGAATACAAGGGTCAGCCCCGCTTCGACGTGCCACTCGATGTGGCAGTGGAAGAGCGTGATGCCAGGGTCGTTGACTTTGAAGCGGATGACGGCGTACCCGTTACCGTAGATCAGCAGGGTGTCGCGACGCATCGGCGCTGCTGGCTCTTGTGCGAGGTAGTCTGTTGGGATCTCGAGGGGAGGCCCGTTGTCGGGTCCCCAGGAGGAGCGTGCGATGACTTGGAATTGGTGTGCGTGTAAGTGGAATGGATGGGCGCCACCGTCGTAGTTGGTGATGAGAAGGTCTACGACTTCCCCCATTTTGAGGACGATGGGGTTGGTGTTGGCGCCGTAGATGAGGGGGTTGTTGACTAGGTCTGCTGGGGCAGAGAGTGCGGTGTACAGTGTGGGGACCTAGCGTTGTTAGAGGGGCTAGGAAGAGGGATGGAAAGGCTACCTGGGGAGCGTTGTAGGATATGTTGTTAAAGCTGCCTCGATTTTGGTTCTGTGCGTTTGCGCTGAAGTTCACTTGCAGAGGGATCCTTATGAAGAATTAGTTTTATTATCTTCCCTTCGAGAGCGTAACTTACTGCATGGTAACTGGTCCAAGTGGCTTTTGGTTGTCTAAAGGAACAAAAACCATATCGTCTTCGCTCTGCTGGGTCACATCATCATCGATAGGCTGAAGAGGAGGTGGAAGCGGCTTCGTATTGTCGTAGACAAGCCATGCGTTAACCTGCGCTTGGTCAACAAGAATTAGAGGAAATGGAACACTCTGCCCTTACACTTTGGTCTATATCGTCGGGAGTAACTCCTGGGTCAAACATATCATCGTTCATAGAGGCAATTACTGCATAATTCTGGTTGTTGTTCGGTTTAGATTTCACGATGACGCTGTACCGCTGAGCTGCTGTCAGAAAGATTTGGTTGACTTGATGAGCATGCGTGTAGACTCCGTCTATTTCCACAACACTCATCTCATGTTGATCAAATTGAAAATACTGGGCTGCAAACCCTGACATGTTGATGATACGGAAGAGATAGGCTTTGTTCGGCTCGATAGGGATGTGGACATTTTGCGCTTCGTTGATCAAAGTGGCATTTGGAACCGGCTCAGAACCGCCGTGCAAGTTTTCGTTCAGAGGTGATTGGAAATACTGGATCAGATAAGGGGCTTGAATGTGATACCAGTCGGAGAGTGTCAGAACAACTTCCTCGTCATAGGAAAAGGGTGCCTTCGGATCATGGATAACGAGAGGCCCACGGAATCCATCTAAAATTTTCTATGATTAGAATATTTCAATCCGAGCCAGATTGGTGTAAACTTACCCATATATTGGCCTCCAACATGAGCATGGTACCAGTAAGTTCCGGTTTGCTGGAGCTGATGCGATTGTGAGTTGTTGGAATGAGGTTAGAGGTTCAGGAGTACACACCGTAAAATCATACGTGAAGGCTAGAAAGTGGTTAGTTAGAGGTCCATGTCAGTTACAGGAGGAAGAGCTTACTTTCTCCAGGCGGAATTGGACATTGCGTGACCATAGCTGGGCCATCCATCTGATTTGATCCATGTTGAAAGATCCCGTGGAAATGAATTGACGTTGTTTCGTTGACAAGGCTGTTCTTGACATTCACAATCACCCGATCCCCGACATCCGCAAGAAGCGATGGACACGGCCATTGTCCATTAATCCCCACAGCAGAGCGCACATATCCATCGGGTGACACCGAGACCCAGTCCACCTCCCAGTTATAAGTCACGGTCTTTGCAGATACTGCAAGGACTTGCAAGCCGAAAACAACAAGTGATCGAAGCATTCTGAAAAAACTTTCACAGTCGTGGAGCTAAACGAGTGACAATGACGCTTCCACCAAGCACATATCTCAATGCTCGAACTAGGATCGTCGCAAGATTAATGTACTGATCGTCAGTCAGTTGCTGATGGTAGGGTTCGCACGCCACCAAATTGATTTTTGGAACGAAGCTATTCAGGGGAACATGGCCACTGACACTGGGTGTGGCTTGCTTCTGTACGCCACGGGATTGGTGGAACGAAGAGCTCAGATCTCAGCCTCAGCACGAAAATCCACAAAGCTCAGCACCTGAGCATCGAAAATGGAAAGCGGAAATCCAAGGAGGAGTTATGCTTATTGTCGTCAAGAATTTGATATGCCAAAAGCTGCATTCGATTTTTCAGCTTGACGATGAAACGGTTGTACTTGAGTGCCTGCCTTGTTAGGCTTGGGAAATGGCCACTGGCTTGAAGCTGAAAATAACAACAAACAAATGATGCACAATTCATTGGGAACAGTGCTGTTTGTATTGCATTTTAATTCCCATATGTTGCCACGGCTTCGCGGATTTGCATCAATCGGCAAGCAAACTTTGGTGCTCGGGCGAGGGTCGGTGTCTCCCCATCGTGATCCGTCGATACCCTCCAATAATATTGAGCATCGAGTCTCCAACAGCAGAGCACACAACAATCAGATCATGCAGGGCCTCGTTCGGCGAGCGAATCCTCTGGGCTCCCCAGCGACCAAAATCACGATCTGCATCGTGTCCAACCCGGAACTCCGGCCAGTGGCATTGATCAACGCAAGGAAATCGTGCTATTGGTTGGCTTCCGACAGCGAAGGGAGAAAACACGGGATGCAACATGGGGTCGAAATGTGATGCCTAAGGCCCACAGGGGTGGTACGATCGTAATCTTGGGATCTGATGCCATGGAGTTCCGCGATCCTGCCTTTCATGATATCAGATCTTCTTGAGCCCGCAGGAGGCGAGGGGCAGATCATCGCCTGTCAGCGCACCTCCAGCCGGAAGCGCGTGGAAGTGACAGTTGACAGCACGGCCACGGGAAGTGAGGTTCAGCTTGCTTTTCGGCATGTGGGCGAAGCTCCGCTGAGACGGCAGCACTCGGACCAGGCTTGGCAGCCATGATAGGTGATTTCGCATCTCAACTGGAGTCTCGTGAGAGGTGTTGGCATGCTCGAGAATAGCAGGATGTCGAGATGTCGTTGAAAGAAGGTGGCCAAGCCAGGATGGAAAAGTACATGGGCCAAGGAGAAATAGAGGCAGGCCCCGCTTTATCTTATCAATCCGATCTTAGCGCCAATCGGAGGTTGGAACTTATCCCTTTCTCTACCATTTTCTCTTCTTTCATCAAATTATCCCATCTCCACAGCGTCCCTATCGACTGTCTCTCTCAACGTGATCGCCCGTTTACGTCTTTTTGTTTAATGTTTCATTCATATCGCGATCTGCAACTCAGCTTTGAGGCCGTGGCCGCAGAAGCACGGGGACATAGTCCCTCTCTGGTCATGTCTGTGCCTGTTAGTTGGGTATCACGTGCATACCGAATCCGATCTCACAAACCACCATACCCAGTACCTCGCACTGCACGATTTCCAACATATTCCGACTTTATTTATAATGAGTCAAATGATAAAATTCTGTCGTCTAATTCTATCTGCATTTCATAATACATCAGCCTGTACATTCTTTATAACAGACTAGACCTAGTACCCGTTCACAACACGTGTAATCTGACCTTTACCCCATTCCGGCTGGAACTCGTCAGACTAAGCTTATGTCTTGGAACAAGGTCTGTTTCCAAACACTCCATTCTGTCAAATGTCTGCAGAAGACGAACAGTAACATAACTTGCTTCGGTCAACGCGAATTGCTGCCCAATACAAATACGTGGACCACCATTGAACTAAATCATTTTGTTAGATCGACCATGCCTTGATAGAATTGGGGTACCTACGGGTAAAAACTCCCATCCAACTTTCCGTCCTTCCCATCTCTCGGGATTGAACACTTCGACGTCTTCACCCCAAATATCGGCTCGATGATGCATAACATGAACGCTGTAATCGACTGACATTCCCTTAGGAACGAAAATCTTACCCTGCCCGTCCTTTCCGCCTCCCCGAGGGAGTGTAGTGTCCTTATTTGCCTGTCGAGTATTCAGGGGCACGACAGGATACAAGCGCAAAGCTTCGTTTAAACAGTGACGTAGATAGGTGCAACCCTTCAGCGTCTCGAATGTGATGTTCGTTGGATTTTCGTGAGTTCCAAACTTGTCGAGGACAATCTGCCGAAGTTTGGCATACCTGCGTGGATCCCGCGCCAAGGAGTAGAAGAGCCAGCTAAGTAACGAAGCAGTAGTATCTCTACCAGCGAGGAGAATATGGAGTAACTGTGAACGAAGCTCGATTGGATCTTGAGTCTCCGCTGCTAAGGCCTCCAAGAAGACATATCTTTCACTGCCACTCTTAGCTGCCTTGCTGGCCGATTGTTTTGATATTGCAAGGGAAACGAAAGTATCGATGAATTTGTGACATTCCTTACAAGCAGCATCAAAGCCGGCGGGATTATACATCCAGTATTTATCTTTGAATCTGAGACGTGTCGCGAGGGTGGCTGATCCAAAATCGAACGCTGCCGCAAAAGCTTTTTCGTTCACAGGCACATTGGCAAGCCTGGATGCACTGGCGTCGTTGACATCATTCAATTGGCTATTGACTGAGTATCCAAAAAGAAACTCGGTTGCTGTATCAAGGGTCAGTCGGAAGAAGAGGGGTTGAAGGTCCACTGGATTCGTCCAACAACCTGTCTCAGGAGACAAAATCTGTATCATATTCCGAACATGTCGCTCTTCGAGATCGAGGTCTGAAACTTGTTCACGAGCAAATTGGGGTCGCATCAAGGCACGAGAATGCTGCCACGAATGACCGTCTTGAGTGAATATTCCATTTCCAAGCAAGGGGAAGAAGTTCCCTCGACGGACAGGTCCAATGTCGAAATCATTAAATTGCGTTGCTAGTATGGCTTGTATGTTCTTCTCGTCTGCGGTAAAAATCGTCGATGTGCCAAGAACAGAAGCTCGAAAAGTCCAGGTTCTCAGCTTCTGAAAGCGTTGGCTGGTGAGCGCAAGAACACCCCCTTTTTTGTCGGCTTGGAGAGAGCGCCATATCTGATCGATGCCAAGGGGAAGCCTGTTGGTCTGTGCAATTGGATCTTCGCATTCCCAATCTCGAGCTCTGGCGGAATAATGGTGAGCTATGAAGATTCTTGATATCGAATAGTAGATAAGCAGTAAAAGACAAGCCCACGGAAGGGCTGCCACAATGACTGAGGCGTACATTCAGAATTTTTGAAGATCTCAGTCACTGTGGAGTTTAGAAGAATTCCAGGTTGAGATGTTAGTGAGATCTTACCAAATAGAGGAAATGAGATAGAAAGCTTAAGTGCTCAACGGCATCTTACTTAGCGCTTTCACGTGAGAGTATAGAGGAATCGCAACCTCGGTACGGTGTAGAGAAGACATGATTAGTATGAGATTAAAACAGGTCTCTCCAGCGACTCAACATCCACAAAGTGCGGAGTTCAGGCTTGTAGCTCGTGCTCCTGTAAGAAAAACCAGAGCTGACTTAGCTTTACCCCACAATCGCCACCAAATACCTGGTCGCAAACCTCGGTACTTACTGAGCCGCTGTAGCACTGCTTTATTGGTTGCCTGAGTCACTCCAATGGAGCGGGTGGGTAGGCCAGTAATCAGCTTTTGTCAAGAATATTTGCTCATATCTCGACTCCGGACACTGCTGTTGCAAGGTTGCAAGGGGTACGGCCGTACTTGCATGCGGTGGATACGATTGTTAGTTTTGGTTGCATTGGCTCCGTTAAGTTTACCGAACGTCCCGAGCTGCAGGTCAATTTCAGACGGCCTTCCGGTCTAAATCAAGCCGGCGGAGTTTCGCGTCGGTCCTTTCCAGGCCCGTTTTTGCTTACAGTATTCAGCATGCAATTTGTGTCTCTTGGAATCCACTCCCAGCAAATTTTTCGTTTTTCTAGATGCCGAGGTCCAAGTGGGCACCAATGTTGTTGCCTAGTGGAACACTCTGTACCTCATCTATCAAAGACGACCTCAAGTAGAGATATCTTTATCATCCCTCTTCTCTGTCCCTAGAGTTGTTCCGTTCGTATCAAATCCTCTACAGAATGAGTACTCCTCCACCACACAAAATGCAGCATGGGAAGGCAGACCACCCATATTTTTCTTTATTTGTGAGCATAGGCAGCTGCGGATTACTGCTTGGATTTCTTGCACTCAACTCTTTGTCTTGGTCTTTGGGCTCTCAAATTTTGGATACACTCGGATCAACAAAAATTTGGCGGATAGTGGCTGCATTTGTAGCACTCTCGGGCACTCTCATATACGTCAAGGTGTTACCATTATCATGGCATGCAAGTTTACCATTCGCCTGAAGCATTTGCCACAGAGTCTGACTATCAAGCAGTTTCGATTTCTTCGTGCCTTCATCTACCAGGTTTTTGTACACCGCGAACCATTACCATCTGATGCCTTATTCCGGCCGTTGATCGTGACCACTCGGAACTGGCCAGCCGAGTGTGATTACAACATCCATAAATCCAACAGCACATATTTTACGGATATGGATATTGCACGCGCCCACCTGGTCAGCTGCTTGTTGAAGAATTGGCTGCGTGGTAGCAATTCCTCATCCAATTCTTCGGCTCTTGTGCCGAATAATCTCAAACTAGATGGGTCCAAGAGAGTCTCTATTGCGGTTGGAGCAGTGTCTTGCCATTTCCGGAAAGAGATTCCTCCTTTTACCAAGTATGAGATTTGGACTCGGATTCTGTGTTGGGACAAGAAGTGGATTTATATTGTATGTCATTTCGTGAAGTGTGGTGCCGTACCTCTTGGTCAAAGAAGCTCCCCCGAAACTCGTCATACGACTGGCAATGCCTCCGCAACAAAGACAAGTACTATTACGCAAATTGATCCGCCGTCATCTGCGATATATGCGACAGGCATAACACGATATGTCTTCAAGGAAGGCCGCATCACTGTTCCGCCGGAGCTGTTTCTTTCCACTTGCGGACTGCTACCCCCTCGACAGGTGTTATCAGAAATAAATGTGACTGATCTGCGACGGGAAATGATTGAAGAGCAAAATGAGCGGGGCTTGAAGTATATGGAAGCTTTCGCGACACTCGATGAGGTTCACGAAAGCTTCAAAGATTCTACGAGCAAGGAAGCACTAGGGCACTTCGGAGAGTTTTAATGGGAAGTAGGCATTGTAAATATGATAAAATTAACAAAATAGACTTTCTCATATCAGATCAAGTTTTGTGCAAAGTTGGTTCTATGGCACTATCTCAGCGGCGGTATATTTCACCGTATTTAAGAATTGTGCTATAAATGGTATACAGACACTTAAAAATCTGAGTCTGTTGCCTTGAAATACTAAGGTAAAAAGACGTGGAATTGGATTAACTGTTTATTTCGATACTAGATAAAGATGAGTCCAACCCTGAATTAAAATGCTGTCTTAAAATTATATTTCGAGCTCCATAACCTGGTGCCGTCCATTCTCCGCCACTCATCATCCATCATCCTGTTCAGCCACTGATAAGTTCGGGAAATACGTAGGCGTAATTCTTCTTGCGTTAGTACTAGGAACAGGAGAATCATTTTAAGAGTGTCTCAGACTAGTCAACGATTGCCAGCAAATCATTGAGGTTTGCGTTAGGCTTTTTAGGGCGGCCAAAATCACGTCGAAGATCTTTGAATGTTTCTGGCTCGGCCCTTGTAGTCTGTCCAGTTACTTCAGATAGGACACTCTAGTTGTTAATTACATAATTAGGGTTTCAGGTTCCAGGATAGTGTTGGCAGTGGTCGCCAAAGTATTCAGTGATATCTTTAGCGCCGAAACGAGGTATTTGAGGCCAGCAAGCGAGCCGACGATTAGCATGTGATGCGGCAAGCCTATGAACTTAGCGTGTTCAGTAATCTCGAGCTCGACGATACCCTCGGCAACTCAACATGGGGTACCGAGCTAGAGGTATAACTCCATAATGTCAAAATTCACTGAGAGACCTGCCATCACAAGCATGCAAGACTAACCCACTTCGAGCTTAAGGATCTAATTCCTTATGATTAGTATCGGATTCCAGCGCTTTATACATTGCCTATAAGTAAGATGAGCAAGGCGCAATTTATGTTAAGCACATACTGCAGTTGCATATATCGCGTAGCTGGCAGGGCACACTTTGTCACCCTGCACAGCTCATCACCCTACGTGCATAAACCCTCACTCTTACTCCGGTTTTGATTGTAATCTCATACATGAAGGATTATATGCCATTCTTTGACCGTTTGAAATGCCTGCCTCACTACTTAATAAAGTTTCTTTGTGCTTGAGTGAGTATGCCACCTCATCCGTTTGCGGTGGCTGGCTTTTCTTTGTCTGCTTGTTGGAGCTCGCTCTATTCCCGCTTTCGAAGCTCACCACAATGATACGCTTCGAGATGGCGTTTCTTTGTTCCCGACTCGCTCCCTTTCGATTGAAAACCCATGATTTCTTGTCACGTTCTCGCAATGGATCAAATCAATCCTACTACTCCTGCACCACCACCATCATACACGCGAGAAGAATTGATCAGGCTGCGCAAGCAGCTCGAGGCTTTACGTCGGCACTTGAAGGGCGCGATAGAAACTACTAACCGACAACAAGCTGTACTGGACAGAATCAGGACACAGTACGAATCACGTGAATCGAGCAACCCAGAGTTGGTGGAGAGTCAAAAATTGAAAGAACTGCACGAAGCCTTTGCCATGGAGGAGCGCACATCAGAGGAGAGCACGAAGCAGCAAGAAGACACTGTCAATAAAATTCAGGACATCGCAGAAAGTATCGACGAGTTGATAAGCCAGAATGGAGAACAAGGACAATCTTCCGAGGCGGTCTTCGACGCATCACAGACAGAGGAGCAAAACTTTGCGGACAATATCGCCGAACCACAGGAAAGAACTAGCAACGAAGAATCCTCCATCCAAGACATCTTACAGTTTCAACCGAATCAGACGCAACAGCACCGAGAGAAGATACGCTTCGAAGGACTTGCTGGCGCCAAAATCTTCCCGGCACTAGACACGAATTTGGATGCCTCTGAAAGCGCGGTACTGGAGACTGAGCTGTTGAATGCTACAGATGAGACGCAAGACCAGGTTCCGGTGTCCTTACTATCGCCGAAAGAACAAAAGGATATCGACATGCTGTTCGAGGAGTCTGATGAGACAGTGCCACAGACATCGGCGCAATTCTCGCCCTTGCAAAACCGTAATGCGGATGCAGATGACCAATTCCAGGGCGTTCATGTCCCTGTCTCCCAACATGGCTATGACAGTGTGAATGAGGACATGGTATACGGCGATGAGAACAGCGAGGACCTGATTGACTGGACGCTAGACGATGAAGATCTCGATCTCAGCTCTACTCCAATTGTACCAGCTCATTCTAATGACACTGAAGCTTCTGTACCACCACATCACTCACCCGTCGTACCGACAGCCCAATCTGGTCTTGCACTTACCGAATCGCGATCCGAAATCAACAATCAACACCACGACGAAGCACTGAATCAACCTTGGAACGACCTCGCACGCCCCTTACCTTCTCGCACGTTCCCTACAGCCTCTTTAGATTCCCTAAGAATACTGTTCACTCCACACAAAGATGATTCAGGCCAAGGATACCGGGACAAACTGGATGCCCTCGAAATGTTGGCTCAACAGGAGTACGGCATGACTCTCATAAACTGTGAGGAAGCAAACAGCATGCAGGAGAAAATCGAACAACTAGAGTCAGTCATTGCCTCCTTAGAAGAGACACGCGGCGAGCTCGAGCAATCACGCCGCGATCTCGCGACTCGCACCGGTGAGCGCAACGGCGCACGGCAACGCATCGCCATCCTTGAAGACGAGGTGAAGGAGCAGGAAATGAAGGAGTTGCAGCTTAGAGAAGAGCTGAGGCTTGAGAGGGAAGAAGACCCGCTTGCTGATAAACTATTCGTTGAGATTTCGGAGCTGCGGAAGCAGCTTGAGGAGGCTGAGGGGAAGGCGAAGTCTCTACCTGAGCTGCAGAAGTTGTATGAGGAAGTTGATGGGCAGCGGGCTGTTGCTGAGCAAGAGTTGGTGGTCATGCAGCAGCGCCTTGTTAATGCCGAGGCCACGATGAAAGAGGCGCGTGAGAGACTTGCAGCTGTCAATGAGCAGCAGTCTGTTGCTGAGCGAGAGAAAGCAGCTATGCAGCAACGCCTTACTGACGCCGCGGCTACAGTGAGAGAGCTACGAGAGATACTAGTGGATGTAGGGCGGAGTGCTGATCAGGAAAAGGCTCAGAACGCCGAGCTACAAAGCAAGCTTTCGGAGGCTAATGATCACCTGGCCTCTTTAAAAGAAATTGTCTCTGCCAAAGATGCTGAAATTCTCGAGATCAACGCCCAGCTCGCTCTCCAAGCAGCCGTCGCACAGCTTACCGCTCAACTCGCTATAGCACGTCAAGAATTAGAGGAAGCTAACGCATCAGAACAAGATAACGAAACGATCAACGCACAACAAGCCGAGATTGAAGACCTCAAAGCCCAGCTCACTGCTGCCAAAGAATGTCAAGAAGAGCTCAAGCGTCTCACAGCCGAGCGCCTGGCTTGTGAGCAGGAAGTCTCAAACCTCCTTTCCCAACTGCAGGACGCAACCACCGCGCTCGCGCTCGCCCGGGCTGAGACCCGCAATGCCGTCGCCGCCGCCGAGCAAGCCTGCGATGAATTGCGCGAGTCCCACGGCGCTCTCCAGGCCGCAAACGACTTATGCCAGCAACTGCGTCGTGTATCCGCCGAGAACATCCGCGAGCTGGTGGATATACGGCAAGAGCGGGATACCGCACTGCAAGATGTGGCGCGCTTGACCCGCGATTTTGAGCTTCTGGATAGGGAAATGGAGAGAACTTTTAGGGGGGTGGAGGGTGAAAGGGATAATGCGCTAAGCGAGATGGATCGCTTGAATCGCGAGCTGGATGTTGCGCTTCAAGAAGCGTCAGATTTGCGCCGCGAGGTGGATCGTCTGGGGGAAGAGATGGGCGTCCTTGGAAGGGAGGCGGAGGAGCTGGGGAGGGAGAATGCAGTGTTGACGGGTAGGTATGTGGAGGCTGAGCGGAGAGCGGGCGAGTATGGACGGCAGGTTCTGGACTGTGAGGAAAGAGTTGAGGATTTGCAGAGGTTGGTTGAGGAGCTGAATGATAATGCGGTTCCTATGAAAGAGGAGGTGTCCCCGCGTAGCCCGATCTCTCCTATCTCGCCTAATGCCGGAGAGGAGCCAGACTCGCCGGGACTATTCGTGGATTCAAAACCAAAGCCAAGGTATCCAAAGAAGAAGCAGGAAGTGGAACCAGCGAAGGAGGATGGGAAGGATTCGAAGAGCGTGATTCCTCCGGAGAGGAGAGGTACGAGGAAGACAAGAAACCCGGCGCCTGTGTATGTCGACCCTCCGAGTCCGCCGGACTCGCCGACTGTACCACGGAAACGAGGCTTAAAGAGAAGGAGGGGGCCAAGGAGAGAAGGATCAGGCACCGAAACGTAAGAGGAAGTGAGGTAGATGGGGACTAGTTTGTGAAGGTTATTTAGCGCGTGCTAGATGTTGATGTAGCTTTCCTTTAGATATCAAACAGAGACCTTGCAGACCTTTCATGTTTCTATTTAGCTGATATCGCAGTGAGTTGAGTCATTTGAAAAAGATGGTGTTTCCATGACTTGCCACTGGAAGGAAAGTAACGGTCCTTGGTCCTTGTCTCGGGTCGCAGTTTTGAATTTGTTTCCATATATTTGCTTACTTAGCTCTTCGTGGACTTTGCATTGGATGTCTTTGCATTTTACAATACGGGATATACATTCACGAATGGCAATTGGCAAACAAAAGCCAAACGCTATTTGATATCAACAATGCCATTCATCCACCACTTCAATAAGCGATGGCTGACCGGTGTTTCAAATGCTTGCCAGTCCTTGCAGCTTTGGTCCCAATAGAGGATCCTGTGTCCAAAGCACAGCTCCTACATCTATTCTGCCCGGCCCCATCCAATTCTTCTTTTTATGCGAGACTTTTGACATCCGCAATCATATTGTCTTTTTCAGACTGCCTTCCCAAGCTCTTCGAGCCTCTCTGCCATTTATGAATCGTCTGGGCTTGGTTGATATCATTCGACGTCCGAGTGAAAGCGGGAGGACTTTTGTTCCCCTGCCAGGCAGTGATTAATCGTCGATTGGTAAAACTACACGCACACCTTCCGCAATTTGTCCTAACAAGTTAGCCTAGACATCCACTGGTCCTCATCAAACGACTTACCTTCTAAGTAGCTTATGACTTGGCTATAGTCCTTGCACACTTTGAGATCTGTCAGCATCTCAATGTAGAGCACAAGTGTCGGGATCCTATTTCATACCATGGATGCCACTCCAACCACCATCAAGCGGTCCTAAATCATCTGGGTCCATTGCATCATGTGCTTCGAGCGCCAGATCCGCGGAGCACATAATGCCTTGGCGCAGGTAGTCAATGCAGTGGAAGAAGTGGGAGTAATAATCATCTGGGATTTTCTGAGTGTTGTTGGACACGATGCCGGAGAAGATTCGTGCCATCATATACTGGGAGGTCTATCAGCACTTGAAACCGGAGCTTAGAAGTACGCGGCTCACCACGCAATGTAGTTGATGCGTCATAGAAGTCGTCGAGAATGGTTCGCCGATCGAACCAAATCTCGTACCGGCTTTCTAAGGTCAGCATTCCCAATAAAACAGTATGTGAGATGAGCAGTAACTGTACCCGGCATCAATTTCTTCCATGAATCGAGAGTCTCGTCCGTGAAGAATTCGGACGTGTTCTTAGGAGTGAACGACATGTCCGACTCAAACTTCACAGCTTGCGTTGGGACTGTGCTACATTAGTACCCACCAGAGGCATTGCGTGCAGACAAACATGTTGGGCCAGCTCCTGTGGAATCTCCGCCGACTTGAATTGAGCCTTGAGAGTCCTTCGATTGGTCGTGGAGTAGTAGTAATAATCCAGTGATAACTAATATTAAGAAGGCGTCGATGAGCCATCTATATGACCCGAAAGCCATCGTGAACTTGTTTGCCTTTAATCGCCTCCCTGCATCGAGTTCTAGCGAGTGCCATTGTTTCTCGTCGTCCATTGATGCTTCGTGGATTTCATTGCTAGAGAGCAACTTCTCTTGATCATCTGTGCTTGACACCATCTCGTCCATGGGTCGTGTAGAAGCCATCATAATCGAACGAGAAGGCAGCCAGCGGAAGTATTATCTGACGTTGACTAAAGTTGTGGTCATATAAACCTGAGTTCAAAAATTAGGAAACTTTGAGTTGTTGGAACTGGACCAAAATAAGCAGCTGAAGGAGAGTGAAGATCACCCCATCTCAAGCGATCTTTTGATACATTGGGCTGCACGTCATTCCGTTTCGTCTTGGCAAAATTTGAGACACAGGAAGTGGTGCGACACTAGCCTGGCAGTCTGAGGCTGTTCGGCCTAAACATACAAAATCCTCGAAGTCAGCGAGGGCAATTCGACATTTTTCCTATTTGATGCACTTTTCTCCTCTCTGTGTAATCACCTCAGATAGTTCGTAGGGTCATTCCAGATAAGACTCATCAATTCTGTATCCTTGATGTGTCGAGAATTGTTGGGTTTGCCGGACGTTGATGCAGTGGTTTCAAGTTTGTTTCTGTGACGGTGTTGCGCTGCGAGGTTTCGCTTTGGCGGACAGTGCTGATTGGAAGCGTGCTCAAAAATGATCACCATCGGCTGAGTGTGGAGCAGCGGCTGATCTTACGAGAGGACTGTACTACTTGTCAAAAGCAAAATGATTCCGGGGGCAAGCTCGGTAAGAAACCTGTAGCCGGGGCATACACATGCATTCCGTGTGGTCGCAACCACTAAGGTTCTCGGGACAAAATTCTCGGACTACGCTCAGGCAACGGCAGCAGCCACTCGATTTTGGCAGCGAACGAAAAATCAATAAGAGAAAATAAATTGACCGAGGCCATCGGGGCAGCTGAAAATTGAGGTAGATCGAACGCCTTCTTGTGGTTACGCAGGTATCCAAAAACTACGGCAAGAAGGTTCAGGCTTTCCGAATGGAAGACATTTTTCGAATCAATGGAAGTTTTCTAAATTAACAAAGCTATTTAGAGTCTCGTTCCTGGTTCCAAAGCCGGTGCTAATCCTATCAGGCGCAGAAGACTTTCGGTGTAGGGTATAGAATCCTTTCCGACAGCATCTGAAGGCAATGATTGATATTGCGATTGACCCTGACCATCTTTGAAACTCATGATAATGAGAGACAGGAGTACGATTGTGGTTGTAACTAGAGGAATGAGAAGAAGGAGAGTCTCTCGTTTCCCTGTCCCTAACCTAGTTGCCTGAACATAAGCATATTCCCCTTTACTATCTTCAGCGGGAACGTAATTTCCTGAATTGTTCACTCTAGAAACAACAAGTGCTGCGACTAGTCCAAGGGAATCTTCGAGCGGATTCTGACTGTTGGTAAAAGCATATGGTGGTTTGCGCCAGCTTCCAGTAATCTGACTCAGCGAGTCTGTTAATCCATCTATACCCTGATTTTGAATCAGAAGCTGCCAGTTTGCTCCTGCTACGGTTGCGAAGAGTATATTGCTGATGGTTGGTTGCAGGGGCTGGCATTCTTCTCCGGATGACGAGAGCGTGCGAGCGAAAGAACTATTCACGCCGATATTAGAGCCTTGGAAACTTAATATGACTTTTCGATAAGCAAAAACATCGCTGGCGTCGACGGCGCATGTAACCCCATATGAGTAACCAGGCGTTACCGACACGTTGCCATTTGGATCGTTGATAAACGATGCTAGCCAGGGCCCATATCCATAATTTCCTGTCAAGACGGTGGTGCCTTTTCCGATGCTATCATTCCCGCTGGAAGGGCAAAAGGTGTTGAGCATCAGATTCGCAGAAGTAACGTTCTCATTGGTCGGCAATGGGAAGAGCGAGCTAGCATTGCAGGTTCCGTCCGAAGAAAGTGCCGTGACCTCCTGATAGTAGATATCGACGTTACGAGCCCAAGATCATGGGTCTGTGCGCACAGGGCATTTTCCACGAGTGCTCAGGCTACGCGAGCACAGCTTCAGGGTCCGGAACGATAAAAGTCTCTCTAATCACTTAACGATTATAAGACAATAATAAATAGTCACGACCCGCGATCCGGGTTTTAAGAACAGAAGTAGACAAAGTATAGTTCTATTGATTAGGTCTTAAAATTTAAAAGTTTTAAAATTTTCGTAATCCCTAAAATGCCCTGTGCGCACAGACTCATGATCTCGGGCTCGTTAGGGCCGAGTGTCGCGTACCCATTGTATTGTATTTTACCCCCAGGCCGGCACTGAAAAGGATTTTTGACCATCACGGGTACGCATTGCGTTGTATTGAGTATAAAGCTTCCGTGACTTTGCAGTAGCTGTTCCAGCGGCACGTTCGAATCCGGCTGGGAAGAGTATATCGACGCTGGAGCACCAATCGCACCGGTTTCTACTGCAACCCCCTGATCCAAATATGCAAACTTATTTGGACTAATTGAGTTTATATTTGGGCATAGAATATTGGCCAAACGCGTTGGACATCCTCCAGCATTTGCTGGAATAAAGAAATGGCTTCCGTTCGGCAGGCTCCAACTGTACGGTCGAGGATCCTCGAAACTTGAGTTCACCATATAAACACAAGTCTCATCATAGCCGTAATTTGCATCCGGCATCAACGGATGATAGGAAAGTGTGCGGACATAAGTCACGGGCGTGAAAGTCGTCACAATGGAAGTGGTTATGAGCGCGCAGAACAGGTAGACGAGAACGATAGGAAGATTGCCGAATTTCTCGGATATGCTGTCGATTGCAAGAATCCCGCGCCACTTTTTGTCTAAACGAGCGAGTGCCACCGATCTGGCTGGAGCATTTCCTGATGGATTGATCCATCTTTGGAGAGTACTGTCTGCCAGCTGAAGCATGAGATGGCGGATTCGAGAGGCGATGAGGGCACTGAAAGTTGTCCCAGCCACGGTAACCAACAGAACCAATATAGTGTGATCCGTAGCTGAAAGAGGCCCAGAACTTGTCAAAGGTGGTGCCATCAGTATTATGGAGGTAATAAGTGCGATGACAACCACAAGACCGCAAAGTGCGAGTATATCGCCGAGATGAGACTTTAGCAAGCTCTTGAACGGCATTTTGTGATGGATGTATGCGGAACTACGTTCGTGATGGTACTTGGGCTCTATCCATGGGCATAAATGTCTTTATCTCTGTCTGCCTGATGAATGCTGCCCTCGCTCCCAGATGTCGTACGAGCGTCTGGCTCGTATCCAACCATAAGAGGCCACCTGACCTTCCTTTCTTCTCTCGCTGGCTTTTTGGCTTTTCTCTCTTGGAATGCAGCCCTCTGATTGCCTGAGATGCTGCGTATGGATCACTATCATCGCGAGGCTTCAGCCATGTTGCCTTATTCTGGTTAAAGTAAGCGAAAATGGCTGAAGCCTCAAGCCTTGCGATTGCTGCAGTTCAAGCAGTAACGGAATTCCCCGCTCTCTAGACTGAAAGAGGAGCGCGAAACATGTCGAAGGTACACTTTCAAGCAGAGCAACAGCTTTTGGGAAACGGAAAAGATAGCAATTAAAAAGATGGTTCTACGACTCTTCAGACCGGTTACCGGTTATTTGTCGTCCCATCCCCTTTCGAGAGTAACACTAAGAAGAGCCAATGCTTCTCTATAATACTTGAAGGCTATCCGCTTACCTGAATATAATAGACTATAAGTCATTAACCATTAATAGTCTCCTCTAAAGTATATCAAGGACATTTCTTATTATTTATTTGTATATAATTTACTCCAGAAGTAGTCTCTTCAGCAAAGGCTACCAAGCATCAAAGTGAGTATGGCTTCGGCGGGGGATGCCGCTTGGCTCGCTGTGCAGGTGGATTATCTCGAGCTTCTGCGAATTTGTATAAGTTAACTTGCTTGGCTTTGAGCAGCTGAAGAATCAGCTATAGATACAAATGATTACTTAACGTAATGTTAATAGTTGGATTGCTGGGCTAGAGTTCAATCAGGCCATTGTGTCGCCTTTTGTTTTACTGATGCTAGGAATTAGATTATACTGGAAGATGAATAACATGAAGAAATCATATTATAAGCACGAGGATGGAATTCGGTGGGATAAAAAGCCCGGTGCTTACCCTGTATACGATGTTCAGCTTTACCTCGTCAGCCCGTAAACTTTGGACTGTCAACATTTCGCTCTTGTACCAGATCCTCAAACTGCACCATCGTGCATTTTCCTTTCATTCATAATCTCAGTTATTTTCATATTCCGTCTTCCGAGAGGTTTTCTTCGAAGTTGAATTGAATGCTTTACGGCAACTCTCAGCCCGCTGCGATGGATAAATGCAACGGGGCACAGCAGCGAACACGTTCTATCTTCACGGGAGTTTGTAAAAGGCTCGACCATTCGAACTAGTTTAGATACTTGCAGGAGTTTGTAATAGAAATTAATCTGTGTAACATCTGGTTTCTTTCAGAATCAACCTGCCAATGCAACGGACTGGGCTGTCCCTCCTCTCGCAAAATTCGGGTGCCGAACCTCGGACTTCGCGTTGTTCTTGATCGCGGAAGCCGAAACAGCTGATATCGAAAGCATAACATCAGCAGCTCCAACCTGCTCTTATGACTCATCATGCATTAGTACTGTAGCTTCTGAGGTTGAATGAGCTAACGAAATTGCAATTGCAGATGGCGGCGCAGAAAGCCGCACCTAATTGGTCGAGACCAGCCCGTGTTGCAGCAGCTTTTGCACTGCCGCTTACCAATTTCTGCTGAATTTGCAATCGATCGCAATACTGGCGACAGAGGTTGAGCACGCAAGAACACAACTTCAGATTGTACAAAGTATAAAGGACGGGAAAGACCCCCGATATGCTCGGCATCAAAACCTCTCCATCGTCCACAGTCCACCCACTCAACAGCAACACTCGCTTCTCGCCTACAGTCTAGCCATTCCATTCGTATTCGTCACAGCCATGGCAAACCTAGCCGCTGTTATCCCTGCCGCCAAGGCTCCCCTAGAGGTCCAAGAAGTCGAGACTTATAAACCTGGTCCACATGAGCTTCTGATCAAGAACGAGGTTATTGCCTACAGTCCGATCGAATACAAGATTGCCAAGCTCGCCTTTTTCCCAATCCAGTATCCAGCCATTCTCGGTGGTTCGTTCGGCGGTACAGTCGAAGCGGTTGGCCCCCAAGTTACGAACTTTAAGGTCGGTGACAAAGTAGCTGCGGCGAAAAGTGGCAAGTCAGTTGGAAATCAGTATGGGTCTTATCAGCGATATGTGGTGCTTAGTGATGAGACAGCAAGCAAGGTTCCAGAAGGCATTGATCTTGCGCTCCCAGTCAGCTTCACCGCTAATCTGAGCACTGTTGTTGGCATTTTCACTGCGAGAGCTGGATTGGAGAAGCCAAGTTTCGATGGCTCTGTCTCGACGAAAGGCAAGAAAGTTTTGGTCTACGGTGGTTCGTCCAATGTCGGCACTCTCTCGGTACAATACGTTGCACAAGCCGGATACAGCGTCGTCACTACCTCCTCGCCAAGCAACAACGCTTTCGTATCCAAACTCGGCGCTGTGAAGGTTCTCGATCATACGCAAGAGCAGGGAGCACTTATCAAGGCACTTATTGCCGAAGGGCCTTATGATCTTGTCGTCGATTCAATCGCACTCCCGAACACAACTCCAATCACTGGTGCCGTTGTTGCTGCGCAAGGGGGTGGAAAGCTCTATGCTCTCCTGCCTGCTTTTGGGCCGGAGACATTGCCAGAGGGTGTCACTCGCGAGTTTGCATCATGGGGAAGCGTCCTGGATGAAGAGAAGAATCTAGGTCTCCGTACCTGGGCATTCACCGAGTATCTTCCGCAAGGATTCGCCAGCGGAAAACTCATTCCACAGACAATTGAAAAGGTGGCCGGTGGCTTGAAGGGGGTGAACGATGCGCTTGATAAGTTGGAGAAGGGCGTCAGCGGTGTAAAGCTAGTGTCGAACCCTTGGGAATAAGCACACGTACTTCACGAGCTGATATAATCAACACTATTATCTTGTTTTACAATTATCAGCTGTGATGTAGTAACCACCCGCGTGACAAAATTCTCGAAGTCTTTGGAAATCCCTAGCTGGTTGGAAGAGTTCAGAAATGCTCATTATCTAGAGCTAGCTACGAATTAGTAACGGAATGCCAGAGAATTGTATAATATAAACAGGGTAATAGTTCTAGAGAGAATATATGATTTATAATAAGTTCTGAGGAAGGTTCTGGCTCCAGTATTTGGACTTAAAGTAGACTTGATATCAACAGTGACTAAATTCGTTAATAAGCTTCGTTTGAATTTCTATTCTATGTTTTTCCTGAGTTAGTTGGTTCTTAACACCTCCAAGTAAAATTCAAAGAGTGATAAACTATTTTTGCACTCCATCTTCCATTGCGGGAGCAGCTTTTCTATCACTGGCCCATATTTCTGAGTTGGACAGCCGTAACATCAATCCTTGCATTGCAGTAATTTTTCAACCACCGACCAAAGTCCTCAACTTCAATTACTCCCCGATTATATAGAACTACATATCTAAGTTCATCTACTTTTACTGGTCAGGGCATCTCTATGGACTGCGGAACCAGACCGACCGTGGTCAACACAGCACTTTAAGCGATCGACTCAGGGGCTGACAAGCGAGGACGAGGGGTTTAATTAAACAAATTCGCAAGACGGGAAAACCCCTCTCTAATTGTATTCTGCCACTGGTGGGTAGTCGTAATCATATACGCAACGGAACGTGACAGTCCGAGATTCACACAAGGCTGATCCTCAGCCTGAATTTATCAGTGGACTTTCACTTTGTTTATCTTCGCACAGTTCCCCCCAAAGACTTGCTAAAGACTTCCTTGTCCTGTCCGTCAGCTTTCACCCTCGTTATTGAATTCAAAGTTTTACTATCATTGACTATGTCTCAGTTTCAAGTAGTTCTGAGGTGCTTCTTTATTTCCCTTTCCCTTCTCTCGTGGTTTCCGGTAGCTCTCGGTGCAGCCAACTCTCTCATCCAAATCAAAGACTTCGGACTAAATCCCACAAACGTAACCTTCTACCTCTACGTCCCTTCAAAGCTGCAAGCTAAACCCCCGATTCTCGTGAACCCACATTGGTGCCACGGTGACGCATCAGACTGCTTCAAAGGCACGCAACTCGCCACTCTGGCCGACACCTACGGCTACCTAATGATCTTCCCCGACTCGCCCAACACCGCCGACAAATGCTGGGACGTCTCTTCAAATGCAACACTGACCCATAATGGCGGTGGTGACAGCCTAGGGATCGTCAGCATGGTGAAGTACACACTTGCCAAGTACAACGCAGATCCAACCCGTGTCTTCTCAATGGGGACGTCGTCAGGCGCAATGATGACCAACGTCCTTCTTGGCTCCTATCCTGATATCTTCGCTGCTGGATCCGCCTGGGCTGGAGTGGCCGTAAGCATCGTGTTTCTTCCTTCTTTATCTCGAGCCCCACAGTGAACTGGCCAGGAGCTTGGTCCTGCCACTCGCTAGTTCCTAATTCTTTCCCTCAATGAATGGATTACTAATTAGTTAAAGTTTGGCTGTTTCGCCGGAAACGGCTACGACGTCTGGTCTAACGCGTGCGCGACGGGGACAATCAACAGAACGGGCTCAGAATGGAAAGCCATTGTCGAAGCCGCGGATCCAGGCTACAGCGGGTTTCGCCCCAAGATGCAGGTGTTTCATGGCACAGCGGATACCACGCTGAATCCGCAGAATTTACAAGAAGAGATTAAGGAGTGGACTGCCGTGTTGGAATTACCCAGTACACCAGTCAAGACGTTGGTGGATTATTATGAGAAGGGGTGGACGACGTATATTTATGGGGATTCGTTTCAGGCTACAAGCGCGGCGGGGGTGACGCATAATATTCAGACAAATGAGACGGTGGTATTGGATTGGTTTGATTTGACTTGCAGTGGAAGTAAGTGTTATTCGCGGCCTTCGTAGGATGTCTGTTTGATAAGGGAATGGGGACGACTGTATGAATATCTGTCGATTTTGGTGAATAGTGGAACTTGAATTAAAAGGCCGGTGGGCATGTAGTTGGAAAAAGTAATGTGCAATAA
Organism: Hyaloscypha variabilis F; assembly: GCA_002865655.1. NCBI lineage: Eukaryota > Fungi > Ascomycota > Leotiomycetes > Helotiales > Hyaloscyphaceae > Hyaloscypha > Hyaloscypha variabilis. The sequence goes on along the minus strand of KZ613943.1, from coordinate 2,419,945 downwards.
TTGGGCAGATAGCTCAAAGGCCAATAAACAGTCATATGCATTAGCTGCCTCACTTATGCGTCTCTTGATCCTTTTCCTGGCCCTTCATAACCCAGCTTGAATGATGCTTGGCATACTCCTCTTCACCCTCCTTAGTCTTCATCTTTTCTTTCATCTTGAATTTCTCTGGGACATCGAGTCCGCTCTTCACAGCCTGTCTTGCATTGATTCTATCGGCCCACTTGCTCACCTCCCTGTTCTTCTCATTAGCCTCCTCGTTCATATTTCCCAAGTTCCAAAAGGAAGAAATAGGTGTCTCACGGGAAATCGGAGAGGCTGACACCAGCCCACTCCGCCCAATTAACCCACGAAAAACACGCAATATCTGCAATCGTATAGCGATCTCCTACAATCCATGGTCCATCTCCATTGCCGATCCCTTCATCGCTACCAGCTATGCTCGCTTTCGTGCCTGCTGCTGTGCAGTTGGCGTTCTTCTGCTCTGACAATCGGTCGTCTAAAACCTTGTACAAGCGTTTTGTCTGGTTCACATTAGAATCACAACGAGAGAAATTTCCGAAAGAGGATGAAATACCTCCGTCTGGTACCGTTTGATCGCATACTCAATCTTCTCCGGCGCATAGCGGAAGAAATGGTTTGCCTGTCCTTGCATTGGGCCGATACCACTCTGCATCCAAGTCATCCATTCCATTACCTCCCAGTACCTATTCCTATCAGCCACTTTTCTTCCTTTCTTTGTTCAGAAGTGGTACGCACTTATCAGAATCAAATGGGAACGAGATCTTGTAATCTGTGTCGTATTTCTGGCAGAGATACAACATGATGGCTTGCCCTTCAAACACGCGCTTCTCGCGCGTCTTTCCGTCTGCTGGAGGAGTTTTGTCGATTATAGCGGGGATACGTCCATTTGCTGCATTCATGTTGTCAGATGATGAAAGCAAGTGATACGGAAGGCCACGCACGGTTGAATTTCAGGTACCAGTCTTCCTTCTGAACGTTCTTTGAGATATCAATGTGTGTCGTCTCATACTTAATCCCCAGCTCTTCGAGAGTGATGGAGATTTTCTGGCCGTTGGGCGTGCCGGCTGTGTAGAATCTGTTCATCGTCATCAGCTTTGGCAGCACGTCGGAAGACTGCAGACTTACGAGATTTCAGTCTTGGGTGCTGACATTCTGAAAGACTTCAAAGTACGATGCTATAGACTTGGTGTGAATTTGGATACAGTGAAGGAATACAAGTTCGAGTTGGTTAAAGTTATGCCATCATGAAGTATGTATTTAGTATGACGTAAAGTAGACAGATCTCCAGAACTAGTTGGAAATGCATCCAGTGCGGCTTAGAGCCACAGAGAAACATTGATACTTGCAAAAATTAGTAGAATTTAAAGATCAGGGATACTTGGAACTTCGTACGAACTGAGTCTCCCATAATTGATTATATGTGAAACTAGTCACGTGATTAGTTTCTTACTCCCGGTGGCTTGACCAACATCAAAGGTTCTCTCGTAGCTACTGGTGTATATATAGTGAATCGCGAACGATCTATGGACTTCTATGCTAAACACCTAAACTGTAAAAGAAACACGTAAGAGCGATGGCAAAAGTTGGGCAGTCCCAAAAGTCCCTAAGCCTTAGAGCCAGACCTTTCGCAAACAGCAAGACGAACCGCGATCTCTCAGCTCCCCTCCCCATTTTTTGGAAGTTCAACTCTTCCTACAACATCATAGTTTCGGGTTTGACAATGAATTTGTTGTGAAAGGATGAAAGTTCAACTACTGCTGGGATGAATAGATTTCAGCAAAGCTGGATATTATTATCTATGAAACTAAATTGACAACAAGGTTGGAATCGACAAGGAAAGGAACTGGGGTTATTCAGATTTTATGGGAGGTATAAAAATGGCGGCATATCACTCAGCTGTGGACGGAGAAGCTGTTCAGCAAATATGTTACTTGCGAGCTGAAAACATAAATCCCGACGAGCCAAGCTTAGGCAGGCGACGTAGCAACAAAAGTAGCAATGTGAAAGAGTTTCTTTGCACAGTTCCTTTGAGGTATTTAACGTTAGAGCGGAAAGATATAGCTGGGAATCGACAATCCATGATTTGGAGCATCTGGTAATGAATAACCAAATAATAATGTTAAAGTCCGCGAGTTCCCTCTAACCAAAAAGCATAGCGACACGAAAGCGGACCCTTGTGCGGATTTCAATTGGCGAGGCGAATATAAAAACTCGAAAGGAAACTCCCCGTTGCGTTTTCGACGTCAAACAATATGTGACAGGTGCACGCTCCATCATACCGGCGGCAAGACAAGCCTTGTTCTGTATTGTGCGAGTCCTATTCCTATGAGCAATACAGAGTGATGCTAGGAGGATAGGAAAGTCTCCTGCTTTTTAGTTCTCGGCCAGGTCTTCGCCTCAACTCTGAATAAGTGGGCTGATAGCAATGAAAATGTTGATAATAGGAGGAAATTGACGACAAGAACATTTAGCTAGATGTCTATGTGATATCCCTTGCAATATATTACAATACCAAATGAGAAGCAAGAGCCTAGCTTAACTATAACGACAAATGCGGAGCGTTACACTTGTGGAAATGCCCACGTGTACCTCTAAGTTGGCAATTACATCGATTTTGATAATCCCACACTGCGAAAGAGAACGGAACGGGCATTTTATATACCCTATGGAAGATACGCCTCGAGAGAATATCAAGTGTGGCGTCGAGAGTACCGGGAGCCACCCTCCTGAGAAGAAAGAGGGAGGAAAATTCTGTCACGTGATAGTTCCCTACGGGAGGTTTGCGAGTCGAGATGGGATTCGCTACTACCTAGGAAGAGATTAACTCATAAAGTACAAGCTTGCAAGAATATAGCTTAGATATCGTGGCTAATTACTTAGCCTATTCAAACCCGATCTTTCTTCTTAAGAGACTAATGGGAACGACACGGCAGTCAAAACGTTGAAAGAGGTATAGGAGTTGGATATTCGAGCGAACATATAATACTAAAAAAGTCAAATAACTATATGACACCGGGGTTCATGTTGTTATAGTAATGAAAATAACCTCTTTCTGGCAGGAAGAGGTATCTTGACAACAAGATTTGAGATGGCAATAAACTGATTTTGGGCAAGGGTTACACTTCTGAAGAATGAGTGAGGTATAATGCTCTAGACAGTGTGCGAGATTGAAGTTGAAATAGGGCAACGGTGCATGCACTCCTGCGATAGTTTGCAACATTAGAACAGCTCCGCTTACATTTCCTGGCCCGCCTGGAGCAACTGAAGGCTATTCGATGCATGAACGGACCTTTTTACATGGAGTAGACTTGATTATGGGAACAAGATATTTGAGAGAAGGAGATTCTCCTGTGCCAGAAAGCCGGACAGTCTCAAGCCATCGATTTCAATGTCAGCTCTTGGCTCCTCAGCTTTTGCGAAACAGGTCCATCACTGAAATGCTGATGTCAGGACATGATGTGAGATTCTCTGCTGAGAGCAAATGATGATTGCAATCATCCGCGGTGCGTGGCCACTTTTCAGTAGATCCTCATCTGAATCTTGGGACTCTTTTGAAAATGGATCGTGCCTGAGATATTTCCAATAATCAGCCGGACCCCTTGTGCCTGTCCAGGTACGCCAGGGGAGCAAACGCGACAGACGTCCAGATCGGCAGGTGCCTTTCCCAGCTGCATGTACTAAGTGCAATCAATGAGCCGTGCTACCATTAAGACCCAGTGCAAGAACTTGATGACACATGTCAAAAGAAATCTCCCATTCGAATGAGGGGTCGACTTGTTAATGACAAGTTGAATATCCACCGGAGGGCCCGGTCTTTTGTTGATGATGTTTTCATTCCCCCCAAACGCAGGTAACGTGACGTTGGCTTGCCCTGACTTGCGGACCCTAAGGTTAAAACACAACCGCACCTGCCGATCCGAACATCGCAACTTGCGGTAGCGAAGAGCGTCCTTGACGGTATCCCGACCAGGAACCAAGGGGGAAAGCGGACCTTCTTAACTGAGTGCAGACCACGGCCAGGAACCGGCTGCGAGCGAACGAGCGAGCGAGCCGCGGATCCGGCGAACGGAAAGGCACCGGGAGGAACGAAAGTATGCTGCTGCATGGTCCCAATGCGGCTTGTGCTGTGCGACCCTCCAAAGGCTGTCATCTAGCTGTCACTTGACAGGCACCGGATCACGAACGAAACGCGAATGTCAGACTGGAGCGACTCGGGTCCGCGCCTCGTTGGCAGCTTACCTGTCAGATTAGCCATACTACATATTTGTACATGGCTGGCTGCTGCTGCGGATTCATTTATTGGATTTCCCTCCCCCGCGTGCATCATCTGGTCCAAGAGGCCGGTGCCTTGCATTTGCAGATGTATGGGTGGCCGGCATGCCACACAGCGCGACTCGATTGTAGCGCAGCGTGGCGTCTTCGCTGTGATCGTGGTGCGTGTGGTTGGTTCATATAGCGGGGTCCAGAATGAGGCGTGGACTGACCCTCCTGATGCAGACGAACCCGCAGGACCTGATGATGTAAAATGTCTTGAGGCTGAGGTGATGACTCGAGCACCTTCGCAGAGGGCGGGCGTTGGGTAAGGCGGAGAGAAGATGTGCAAGGTACGAGTTACAGCTTCGGAGAGTTCACGTTGCACGGCGGCACATGGCCGTCCGGGTTTCTGGTAGAGCAGTAGCTTCGGTGAGTCGTGCCTGGAGGAGGAGCTTCTTGACAGGTTACCTTTTGACGCTCTCGCGACGGTCCTGCCTGGTCCAACCTGGTCTGACCTTGCTCTACCTTGTCTTGTCTTGCCTTGCGGGGAGGGGCGGAGTCAAAAATAGGCATACAGGCCTGCGCATGGCCCTGTCTGTGATTCGGCATGAGTCTTGCTGTAGTCAGCAGCAACAAGCAGCAACCCCTCTTGTTGGCCGCGAGGGGGCGGGGCTCCAGCGGTGTACGCCCCTCGATCCTTATCGGGCATATCGAGCATCCCAGCATCCCAGCATCCCAGCATCCCAGCCAGCGTCCCACTATATCAGACCGAGCACATGCCACTTCCGACAGAAGCCGTGGATGGGAATCATGACATCTTTCCCGTCCCTGCACTGTGGACTCTGGATTCTCAACTCCCCGCGCCAAGACTAGGATGGCTGGATGGATGCGTATTTGCGCACCGTATCCGCGCCGTGGAGGTACCGTCCACACAGCACAAACAGGACTTGTCCACGATTGCGCCACGGATTGACGAACTGGATATCGCGACCAACACACTGCCCTGGCAGGCTGACTTTGGGTGGGTCACGCCGCTGGTCGAGGATGGAGCCAGCCGGCGATTTATATGGACCTGGCGAATAGGTGGAGCGGCCATATTGCGGCAATCTAGCTGTGGTAGTCTGCACGCGTACCCCCATCCGGCAAGGACAGGCACAGCTCAGGAACGACGTGATTATGAAACAGCGAAGGTTGGGCCTGGTGGGCACTAGACGGTCACTGCAGTTGGTGCACAGCTAGCAGGACCCGCTGGAGCCGTGAAGCGCTGCAAATAATGGCCCCGCGCCGCTGCTGCTGCTGAGCCGCCACTCTTCAAAGCCATCCCATTCCCATGCACAGGTCTTCCGCGGTTTGCGGACTGACTGCAACCTCACCAACAAAGCCTCAGCGCCCGGCCTCAACCCCCCAACTAGGCATAATTGTTGACTCTCCTTTCCTCTCTTGTACTACTACCTACTCCACCACGGGCGGAGGAAGCAGCTTACTTCGGTCGACGTCCAGCCTTCACTACCGTACTCGCTCTGCCACTCCACTCCCTCTTCCACCCAGCGTTGCACGGCTCACTCGCTCCTCGCTCCTCGACCCCTCCTTGCACATCACTCCCCTCGCTCCTCGCCTCCCTTGAACCAACAATTATCCAGCCTGGGTCCAAGCAACCGCAACCCACCACAGCCCACCCCCAAGCCTTTTAGCCCAGGGCATTCGAAGTCGACAGCTCAATCCAGCCATCCGCAACTCGCGCGTCGCCCGTCAAATAAGAAGTCCCGGCGCCCCCAAGGCACAAGGCAAAGCTCGCAGCGTTGCCTCAGACGAGACCAGACCACTCAGCACTTCGCCTCTGGCGCGTCTTGACTGTTCCTCGAATCCTCATCCTCGCTCCCTCGCCTCCTCTCCCCCCCCCTTTCCCGAGTCCCTCAGATCTCCCTGCTGGCTCCTGGCTCCCTCCCCCTACCTCCTGCTTTTACGCCCGGCGTGCCTTTCCCGCAGCTGCAATTCGTAAGCCTTCTTCGCTTATCGTCACACTAAAACGGCCCGTCAATCATCTCTTCATCATCCTGCCCTGCCTTCCTCCCCTCCAAAAACCGCAGATCTCTGTCCGGCATCCGTCCAAGACCTCGACCTCGACCGCACATCTCACTACCCCCCCTCCCGTGGTGATACAGCAGACACACACAGAGAGATCTCCGAAGCCATCTTTATCTTCGCCTGAGTATCATTTCGACCTGCACCCTGATTTGGAGCGTTCGCCATTTCTTTTTAGTCTCAGGGTGATCCTTGTCCTCGAGATCCCCTCATCGTCAGGGCCGCGCTCGCTCATTCTCCCGGTCGCATAACACCTCCGCCCTCCTGGCTCCCCCGCCTTCGTCTTATCGACATCGCCATATCGCAACATATCACCGCTCTTAAGGCCCTCATTGATCGCACGCGGGTCCGTTCAGCGAAACCTGCAAACCTGCGGAGAGACGCAGACGATCCTGCTGGGCAAGCCTCGCCCTCCACGCCTCGGGTTGAATACCCCGACTGCGGCTTGTACCAACCTCGTACCTGCGCGGGATTACGAAAGAGAACAATCCCTTCTCATATGTCTTGATGTGCTAATATATCATCTCCTTCATCGCCCCGACCTCGTCGCCCCTCTCCTCCCGACCTCCTGCGAATCCCGTCCTCCGCCATCTCAGCTTGGCGATCCCCAGCCCCTTCCGTCATTTATACACGGCATCGAATTACACCGCACAACAACATAATCATGGCCACTTTTCGACCAGTCAATACCACGCTTGTCTCTGAATCTCAGGGCCATAACGCTGCTGAAGAAACAAATCCTTTAACTCCGCGACCAAACACCGCGCCAAACACGCAGCTGCAAACGATGAGTCGGGACGACGCAACCACGCCCACAAGAGCCAACTTCGGCGCCTTAGCAACTCAAAGGCCTTTGCCCACCTCATCACCCTTTCCACCCGCGATGACTGTCCCATCGAACGACGAGCCCAAGAAGACACCCCTGAACCGCGGCGACTCGCAACACTCGACCAAGTCCCGAGAGTCTGAGGATGTGGACATGGACGACGAGGGAGAGGAAGAAGGAGAAGAGGGATCCGAAGATGAGAGCGTCAATGACGATGGCACAAGATCCAAGAAGAAGAAATCCCAGAGATTCTATTGTACGGAGTATCCGCCGTGCCAGCTCAGCTTCACTAGAAGTGAGCATCTTGCTCGACACATCAGGTAGAATGCCCCGCTGCTCCCGAGGCCCCCCAGCCTTTGCTGACATTTATAGAAAACACACTGGTGAACGCCCCTTTCAATGCCACTGCTCGCGCCGATTCTCGCGACTCGATAACCTCCGTCAGCATGCCCAGACCGTACATCAGAACGAAGAAATACCACAAGACTCCCTAGCTGCGACGGGGACGCGCTTTCAAAGACAAGTGCGAACAGATAGGGTGAGACCACCAGGTAGCAGGAGTAGGGCGTCAACTGCTGGAAGTGCGCCGGGCGTTCGGGGACATCATCGAAATTCACTTTCTGCATCTAGCATCGGTTCGGTAGCATCGACTTACAGCCAAAATGCTGATGTGCGGAGGCGGCCAGCGCCACTGGTCATGGCTGGAGAACCTCGAGGTAGATTCCCCCAGGATATGTACCGACCAGATAGCCCGTCCTATCAATATCGCCAACAGTCCCCTACTGGCTTTAGCACTCCCACCTCAGCCACTTTCTCAACTGGTCAGAATAGCCCACGGTGGGGTTCTGGTATGCAGTCGCCGAGTATGGGTCACTCCCGAACGCAAAGTCTTTACTCGGGACACCGAACACCAGGACGACGCTTATCTGTGCCTTCTGCTGGCAACCCTTTCGCGTCACCTCATGGTGGCCAAAGTTTTGGTCCTCCCCTTCTGGGCAACAACCAAGCTTCATTCTCCCCATCTAGCAGTATGATCAATAGCCCAACTACTTCGACAACCGGGTCTACATGGTCATCGTCGCGACGAGAGTCGATCAATGCTTCTGACGAGGCTTGGAGGCGAAGAACATGGCACCCAGAGTCATATTCAAACTACACAAACTACGGCAGTCGTCTACGGGATGTTACCACCGCGAACAATTATTACTCTTCAGGTACACCACCCCAAGCGCCGGTGGTTCCAAGTAATGCCCCACCCCTACAAACTATGCGTCTGCCTGGAATTGAGAGCTTTGATCCACTGCCACCACGGCCCACAACTCCGGTTCGACGTCAACCAAGTCCAATGATGATTGATACGCCCAGCCGCCATATACCTCATCCTTCCGAACAGTACCAAAGCGAGAGACCAAATAGCCAACATTGGGACCAAGGTATCAACCGAAACATGAACCGTCTCGACCTTACTCAAGGAACCCCTCCAACGGACGCAGCTAGCTCATGGGCTTCCGAGACTAATAGAGCTGTTCAAGCGCAGGTGGACCACGCGCGAGCACAGCCAGCGGTTCGTTTTGAGGAATCTCCGTACTCAGCGAGACCACATACAAGTGGTGGGGCGTTCCATCAGCATACAGTCAGCGCCCCTCCTGTGACCCCTAGAGAAGCCAAACGCCAAGCGTGGTATCACGGTCCTGTGTCTACACAGCATCCAATGGCTCCCGCTCAAAGGACATCTCCCGCCGAGTCCAGCGACTCTGAACGGGGAATTCCTCACACCCCAAGCAGCTCAACATTGGGCGAGTACCAACCTGGGATTGTCCATTCAAATGGCTGGGTCGAGAACCGGAATGGTAGCAACATACCCCCTCCACAAGATCCCCGCGCTGTCCCAACCAATGGATATGCAACATACCCGCCGCATAGCGGGACAGAAGCTGCATATACTTATGCCTCCAATGCCCAACAACAAGCACAGCAGCAACAACACCACCAGATCCCCAAATCCACAGATAGTAATATGCTCAGGTTAGAAGCGTTGGTAGCAGTCGCTACCAGCGAGGAGAACGTGGCCGCTGCCTACTAAGTATGATATACCCCAGAAGAGAAACGGGGACTTTTTGATCGTGGCAAGCCCGAACGGGACAGAGTGAGAGGACCTTTTGTGTTGTACATACATACACATTCTTCATAAGATACCCGCGTTTTTTTTTCCCACACGCCACGACGTAACGATGACACGACATGACACCGACAGAACCTTTTAACGACTGGGGCTAGGCTGGGGCTGGGGACTGGGTTACCGGACACCTTGGGCATTCTCCGGCGTTAAATCTTTTTGAGACTTTTCCTTTTTCTTTATTTACTCCGGGGCCGAGTTCCGTATCGTGTCATCGATACAAAGGCATTCGCTTTGCATTCCAGGTCTTGCATACAACAACGGCATTTTGTGAATCCGCCTCCCCATTCGCTCGAGGCTTGCATTTTTTGGGTACCTGGTACAGGTTAGGTTGGCTTGGTAGCGTGCATGTTTTGCCTTTGAACTCGGACTTCGGACTGGATTTTGGATTTGGATTTGGATATGGAATTTTGGATTGGATTGGATTGGATGGGTCTCAGGCGGTATGATACGGAAGGATGGAAGGAGGGGGAGCTTGCTGCTTGATATACCCTTGCTATCGTTTTGCGCCTGTAGGCCAGAGGCCAGATGGGACAGGATGGGGTTGAGCGTAATATGGCTGGCGGGAAAGGAGATTGGATGTGTGTGCAAAGGAAAGGAAAGGGGGGAAGGGAAGGCTCAACGCGGTCTCAGGCTGGTCTGGCGAGCAGGCTATACTGTTGGTATGAAATATATTCAGACACTCCACACATTGTTCTGTGCATCGACTTATGCCCTTCTATTGGAAGTGCTACTGTATGTCTTTTCCTATGTGCAAGTTGTTCACCACCGGCCAATCGCTCCTACGTCCTTCTCGGTACTCGAAGCTTGCTGGAGAAATCTCATGAGACAAACATCTTTGCAGCTGTGTCGTGTCCAACGAACATCGGCACCCTCCTTACCTGTACACCTCAATCAATACAGTAACAGCAACAGCCCATCAATAATAGTAACTCGCAGAAATATCTAGTTATGGGAGTTGCAGCTGCAAACGACGGACCGAACGATCGATCAGCTAATTCTCGTATTTATTGGAGCAATAGGTATTGAGATGGTGCAATAGTGCTGAGTGCAAGCGAGAAGTTGAGAAGTGAGAAAATGCGTATGAGAAAGAAAGTGCTGAGTGAGATTTTGCTATCGCACGCACGCAGCCTTTCAAGAATATCTATCTGCTTGCTGCTCAAGATCATGAATCCGAAGGATGGATGGGTAGCCTGGGTGCTGGTGCGATGGCATATAAGCGAGGACACCGCCGAGAATAGGGGGGAGGATGTGGGGATTTTGGGGTGTCATGTGATTTTCCCAACAACTCTCATGAGGTGCGTTTCATACGTTGGTTCACTCGCCAGAAATTTTGGAACGATGATCGTAACTAGACTAGGCAGGAGCAAGATACGCGAGCCGTAGATTTGGGAATTTACATGGAACAGGCTCCTGCCGTCTGTGTGAGGATAGAATATTCCACTGGCCTTCGATACGATGCCTTCGATGGGAGCTTCGGTGACTTCATAACTCTAGCGTGCAGTTCTCGTGTTCGCGTGCTACCGTTTCATCCTTTCCTCAATTCCAGACTCCTCGCAAGCGCAAGCGAAAACGCGAGAGGAGTTCAGCGCGAACGAGTGCTAGAGGGATTTTCGGCTCGGATGGGATGGGAGGGGATGGGATTGTACGGCAACAACTAGGAGGGCGCCTTTGTTGGTGAGGTGAGGTGAGTCGAGGATAGTATCGAAGTAACAGCTCGTGGGAGGGAGTATTTTAGTATAAACGAGGTGGATGAAGTGCCAGAGGGCTTCTCGGCTGGGAGTGAATTCCTTCTTGGCTGGTATTGGATGCTATTGGACCGCAACAACTTGGAGGCGGCTGATTAGACCGTGGGTTCAGGGTTCTCATCCGTGAGTCGAGAATGATGCATTGATGTCAACACTGCCTCCGATTCGGATTTTAAGCTCGAGATCGAACTTCAGCGTAAACGAAGTGCCAGAATGTTCTCGGCTTGGGCTGAATGCTATTGGGCCGCAACAAAATAGGGGGCTGCTATTCAGATCGTGCACTCCCATCCGTGAGTGTGGTGCTCGAGATTTGCTTGGCTCGCGCGTCTTGGGAAGCGAAGCATGAAGCGAGGTTGAGAAGCGATGCGAAGCGACCGGAGGAAAGGTACGATCACGGTACTCGCAAGCGAAGCATCCCCCTTATTAGACTCGATCTCACTGCGTATTCGGGTCCTACAATCTCTTTCCAAACCAGAATGGCGATCACGAAGACGAATGCGAGTACCGCATCAGATGAACACAGACTAACGTGTGGAGAACAGGTCGCGAAGACATCGCGACTTGAAGCATGCGATTTTCAGCACGGCGACCAATTCCATGCACCCCCTTTGGTGTGTATATATGTATTCCTCGAGCCAGTCTAGAAGAGCCGTCAAATGTCAACTCTCAACTCAATTTTCTCAGCGCTTCTAAGCACGGCTCCATCATCATGAGATTCACGGACTCCAGCAACTTGCTTGTCTTGGCTCTAGTAGCCTCTAGCTGCTGCGCAGCACCTGCTCCACTCAGACAACTGGCGGCAGCCTCAGCGTTAACGATAACTTCAACATTAAAACCCAAATCTAGTACTTCGTCGTTGCTAGCCATACGGTCTTCGACAGTACAAGCAAAAGCTAGTTCTTCCTTACTGCCATCAGTAAGGTCTTCGACAATACAGCCAAAAGCTAGTTCTTCATCACCACCATCTCCACCAGCAGCTCAACCTCCAGCAGCGCAGGCCCCTGTTCTCCTTTCTCCAGCAACAGCTGAGCAAGCCGGAGGCGGAGTCCCAGGTGGTCCTCCACCTGAAACTACCTTCAGCGCCAACGCCCTCAGCAACTTCAAAGTCGCAAACTTCATTGAGGGCATCGAGTCCGGTTTCTTTGCTGGAGCACTCGACAGTCTCAACAAGGACGCAACCTTCAACAATGCCTCAGCCGATGGGAAATCGATAGCCAATGTCACCACCCAGATTGCCGCCCAAGAACTGGTCCACAAAGCCACTCTGGAAGGTCTCCTCTCACTAGCAAACGAATCTGCCGTACCAGCTTGCGCGACCATCTTCCCCGTAAGCGACACGCCCGACTTCCTCGCCAAAGCAAACCTCGTCACCAGCGCCGCCATCGGAGTCATCATCACAATTCTCCAATCCCTCGCCGGCACCGACCCGAACCTTCTAGGACCACTCTCAAGCATCCTAAGCTGCGAGTCCCAACAAGACGCCTTCTTCCGCATGTCCGGCTCCAACACCCCCTCCGCCTCCCCCTTCAACACCGCTCTCTCCCAAACCTTCGCCTACAACATTGCCCTCTCGTTCGTCGACCCCCGCAGCTGCCCACAACTCCTCCCGCTCCCCATCCTGCCCTCCCTGAACCTCACCTCGCCAACTTTCGTCTCCACCGCTCCCGCCACACCCCCGACATCCATCACTTTCACCGCTTCGGGAGTCTCTGCTACGGATAAGTTATTTATCGGCTGGGTGAACCAGGCGAATCCGATTGTGTATTCGAATGTTACTATTAGCAACGGGGTTGCAACTGCGGATGTACCGGCTGGGTTGACGGGGATTGCGTTTGCCGCGCTGACGAGGGAGATAAGCGCCACGACGGTGGATGGGTTGACGAATGTTACTATTGCGGGGCCGGCAGCTGTTCTCATGTCTTGAGTTTTGAGTTCTGGGGTTTAGGTTTGGGGGAGAGACTATATGTGACTTCTTTTGTTTGGTCTGATTTGGTTTGGGGAGCAAGCGGGATTGTTTGCAAAGTATTATACCTATTTGATGGCGATGATAGATAGATCTGGCTGCGTTGTATATAGGTCATTGATGTGTATATACAAAGTGTGTTACTTTTACCATTACACAGTTTTCAATTCATGAAATATTACCTTAAAAGTCTTTTAGGTACTTGAAAACCACGTGATTCTTTGATGTGTGTACATGCCAAGATTCCAGAACATCGCCAACGGATGGAAGGTCTCTCTTCTGAAGCGATCACGGGTGTTTCATGACTCTCGCTCGTCGGACTCCGCCAAGAACGTCGCATCAACGCCGCATCAAGATTTTTCTTTCCAAGAAGCGGTCCGTCCAAACTAGGATGCGAGCATAATCGCAAGGTTTTGCGATCTAGCAGCCAGAGAGAGACGGGATGGTTATTTTAAGCAGAGGCGAACTGTCGCATCATTTCCGCGTTGAGTCAGTGTCCCCCAACTCCAAGAAGCGCTCACTGGTCAGGCGGTCAGTCCAAGCTAGCATGCGAGCGGAGCCGCAAAGTTTCTGATCTGGTATGAAGAGACGGGACGGGATGGTTATTTTGGAATGGCTGTTTGGAGGAGAGAAGACCGTGCTAAAACAGAGGTTGTCTCGAATGGCTGGACGGGCGGGACAAGCGTAAATAGTAAGGATGGGAGGAAAGGTTAATGGTATGACGTGTGAGGGAATGTGAAATTGGGAAAGGACTTGATTTCGACGACGAGTGACAGGATCTGTTGATATAGGTTTTTGAGCCAGTAGGAAAGATGTACGCTCTAGTACGTGATTTAGGGGTGTTGTGTTACAAGTAGCTCGCTTCGTGCTTAGCGATATCACGTGATACCCCTATTCTCACGTGCCATCGCTACGGTCAGCGAGGCATGTCTCCTTTCACACTATCGCTGTCAAAATTTTCAGATTCTCTAACAAGTTGGTTCTATCTTTCGACTCCGCTCTGTTTAGATATCCCTCCCTCAAATATTTTTAATTCAAATAATCTGCCAGACGGCTCTTCAGTAGGTCAAATATGCGGGCTTGGAGGTTGAAACAAGCAAGAGCATAGATGTTAATAGTGATATTGATGATTCTGAGAAGGAAGATTCATAGCAGGCAAAAATACTACTCAATTTTACATCATCTAAAAATTACACATCCGCATCCACATCCACACCGACATCCACAAGCTCATTGGCCACACTTTCATCCATCTTTGTAACCACAACCCACAAGATTCGATTTGCAATCTTCTCCTCCTTCTTGGCCAACTTTTCCAACTTCTTATCCCCTTTCTTGTAAACCTCCTTCACTCTGTCATCCCTCCCCTTCTCCAACTCCTCTCGTCTCCCCTCAAGCTCAGCAAGCTCACTCTCCATCCTGGCTTCAACCTCGTACCTTCTTCCTGTGTCATTTTCTCCATCTAACTCTTTTTCGGCATACACTCGAATCTCCCTCATCCTCTCCTCAATTCCGTAAAGCTCCATCTCCGTATCCCTGAACTCCTCCCCCACAACCTCCGAATGCTTGCGCCTATGCTCCACCGACCTCGTCGCCGCCTTCTGCAATTTTGAATCTTGCTTCTTATTCAACCAACGCAATGGCGCACCACCATATTTATCCATCGGTCCTCGCGTCGGAGCAGTCTCTGTCTCAAACTCCAACGGGGCAATGAGCCCCTCCAACGCCTTCAATCTCCTCATCCTCGGATCCTCGACCTCTACCGCAATCTTCCCCTCCTTATCCGCACCCCCACTTTCACTCTGATAAAGTGTAAGAGCACTCTCAGTCGGCGGCGTCAAGTCCTTCAACTCCTCCATCGGGGGCAACACCAACTTCCCCTTCCCCTTCGCATCCCCATCCGCACCAACAACACCCATCATCTTCCTCGTACTCAAAATCCTCACCACCAGTCCCCTCGGCTTAAAAATCTCCTCATTATTTTTCTTCATGTATTTCCTGACTCTCACAATGCTAACACCAGCGGAACCCAGCACAGATGCGACTTGAAAGACGCCCCCGACGGCTTGGGCAGGCAGGATCTGGGAGCCAAGAAGACCACCGCCGATGACGTGCGCGACTTGGAAGATGGGCGAGGAGAGGAAGGCGGCGTTGAGGCCGTCGAGGAACGAGAGGAAGAGGGGGTGGGGAATGGGGGATGGGAGGGTGGAGAGGGTGGGTGAGTAGGCGCGGGCGAAGGGGGAGAAGGTTTTGATGTGGAAGAGGTTGGTTTGTTCTGTTTCTTGTCAGTGGAAGCGGGGAGTAAGGGTATATTTGATGGATGGCGTACGGGGAATGACGATTGGCTTGAAAGTTGTGGGTGAGGGCGAGGTCGAGGGAGCGAACTCGGAATATGCTGGCGCTGAGTCGTGCTCTGCGATGTGTTCCATGGTTGCGGCTATCTTGATTAGAGGTATTCTAGCTCTAATGTCCTTCGTATGGTGTATAATTCCGACGTTGAAGTAAGCTTAAGAAGAATCTGGTGTTGAGATGATAGGAGCGTGGACTGGGCTCCCTATTTATCTTCCATGTCAGAGCTTCTGGTCCGCGCTTCTCATCCATGCAGAAACGCGTCTCCATGTGGCTGATCCAAACATCGGATCCACAGTCAATTGCTTATACTGATGCCTGGGAGGAAGTAGAGTAGTTCAGGGGAAAGGAGACCTCAACCTGCAAGGGCTGGGCCTTCGGGTTCGTCATCGGCTCGGATTAAGCTTGAACCGTGCAGCTCATTATGACTTCTGCCTTACACGGCAATGAGGAATACTGCAGTCTCAGCATAAGCCGCTTGCCAATCGTCATCAATCGCGCGCTTTGTTACATGCGACGCCATAAAGCATTTGATAAGGTCCCCCCTAATGCGGACGTGGCCGAAGATCACCTCCCTCATTCAGGAGAACCATACCCTTGGGTGGCGTCCTGAAGGTCCGAATAAAGTTATTTTAAGTTTCAGATCCGCGTTGATATGTTGCAAGGGCGCGATACCCTGGTTCATAGAATCCAATCCTCAGCTCTGACTTGTGGTTGTTGGTGATCCTGCTCCACTTTTCGCAGCCGAGAATTCGGATAGGGGTCGTACTCGGGACTAGCTGCTCGTATTCGCTTCTTGGCGCAGGATCCGAGGAACAAGGTTGGGGAGTCGTCGTAATACTTCTATTCTCACAGACTGCCTCGTTTTACATCTCTCCTCTGATATGACTATTACCTCTAGATAAGGAATGACGCTGGATTATATGAGGCGTGCTGTTTTACCTCATAGGAAATTGATGTTATGCTCAAGACCTTATGAGCGACTTGAATCTTAAAGTCTATCCCTGCGTAGCGAGACGTACCCTACAGCGAGACAAATCGTAGGTACTTCGAGTTCAAGCGACTTTAAATCTGTGAACACGTTAAAATTTCTATTTATTTTTATTTCAGTATATTATATACCTCCCCTAAATACCCTTAACCTATTAATTCCGAAAATTATTATTACGTTATCGCTACCCCTTTAAATTTATAAAGAGCCTTCTTTTATACTATAATATAGCCCCTCGACTTATAATATTACTATTAAGTATTTTTCACCTTTTAAATATATAAAATAATTAGATATAGGTATCTAGGTTATATTATAAGGCTAAAAAGCTATTACTACGATTATAGCAGCTAGGACGTGCTATGTTATAAGACGTCGCTACATGGGCTAATACCTCCTCTAATTAAGCGATCAAGGATCGTGGTTAGTAGACGTGTGGTTATAGTAACCTGGGCAAAATTCTAATAAAATTTGTGGCTGCTAAACGTGTGGCTGCAACGCTCATGGCTGCGCGTACCTTGCCGACATCCTCTAATTAAGCTAAAAGCAAAACTGCCTTAGATGTATCTTTGCAAATTGACAAGTGTCCTCTTCAACATCTTTAGCGATGAATGTTCAGCCAAAGCTTGCGCAGTCATAGTATTCGCTGATTAGCGACACACTACAAGTAAGTTGTTCAAAGTGCACGAAATTGCAGGAGTTTTGCAGTGCAGCGTCCATTATACTCATACAATAAAATCGAACATTCAACAATATGACTGAACCCTTAGCATTAATAAGGCTTATTTCAGGGTAAGTACCTTTGATAAGGCAGAAGTCAGGCATTAGGCAGTTCTTTTGCGCCGCGCCTTAGTAATGGTGAAGGTCGTTAATCGAGCAGAAGTACATGGCGTATGCACTTGCACGTGCACGGTTATTGATGCTGGGAAGCATTGCGAATATATATACCTTATATATAAGACACTCATTCTAACTCTTCCGACTGAGCTGGGTTGATTGACCCGATATACACACCAAAGAGGGTCCTAAGTTCGGCGTATTTGGTTTATATTGAGCGATACATACCGCCGAAGGTGTGGTTCTTAGTTAATATAGTTTGGTTGAATTTATAGTATTGTTGACGTGAGTAGTCTCTGATTAGCTCGGTTAGGACACATCCTATCTTGTATTTAGTCTTCTTGGCAGTATAGCCCTCAATTACAGTAGCTCTTCAATCGACTAGAGGTTGACAAGTATATAGCTTATATAATCGTATCCCATAAGGAGAAGGCCGCTTTGCATTAGACAATTTCAATAACAGTTCTCGTACTTGATGAGAACGTAGCAGGATAGATATTCCTAGCAGTCATTCCAATTCGCTCCCAGGCAAAGGCTACGGCCACTGAGCGGCCCAAAGTGAGAACCCTAGATTCTCTCTTCTTGTTACCAACCAAAAGCATTAAGCACTCAGCAGTCCACGATTGCTCTGGGGCCTTTTCTCCATATGGAACTCGTATGGCGGTCGACACAGGTTCGCCGTTGATATTCCCGCTCCATGGCTTCAAGGGGACATCAGGCGTGACTCCAAACCCCTCTTCGTCGTTTCGACCCCTTACCTCGTACTTATACTTGAACTTCCGACGCTCAGGCTCAATTGTAGCGTGGAGCTTGACGAAGACAGCGCGACCAGCAACTTTGATTAAGCCCGAAGCTTTATCGAGACTTAGAAATTCAAGATCCCAAATCATCGGGTTGTTCTCATCCAATTCTTTATTCGGTTTGGAGTGGTAGCTTATTGGTCCCTCTACGCTGGCCCAACTCCAAGTCGGAGCCCAACGCTTGGGATTCATCCGACATTGATCGTCCAAGCTAGAAGCCCAGCACAGACCTTCGATGAACGAGTCTGCCCATAAACCCCAGAGAGGCCGCCATCCAGTGCTCTTTGAAACGCGCCTCATAACTGCACTTATGGCGGGAAGCCGATCAGAGGGTCGAGTAATGTTTCTGCTCGTGAACTCCTCAACCAATCTCATCCAAGTGTCGTACGTCATGTTTTCGAGCTGGTAAGACCAAGAACGGCCGGCTCGATCTTTATCGAAGCCTTCCCAGATAGAATGGAAGCGGCATTCAAACTTCAATGCTCTGGGTGTAAAGAAAACCGTCCTTGCGGCGAGGAGACGCTCTTGCCAGGTCCAAGCTCTAGTAGACATCCTACCGTAATCTTCCTGCGCATTTGCAAGAAAAGCATATGATAGTCGCCGGACACGAAGTTTCACGGAGCCAATTCCTTCGGCATTAATGTTCAAATCGTATGACCTAAATCTCTCATTTCTTGGGCTCAAGATACGGTCATTTTCATCGATCGTAGAGGCCGCTGCAATTGTCAGGGTAGCGTTTCCGTATATCTCATCCATCTTATCGGCCTGGCGTTGGAAATCTTCATTGTCACCTTGGATTATACACAGCCGATCAATCCAGACGTATTCAATCCCAAGGGTGCGAGCAGTCTGGACTACATCTTGAAAGAGACGAGGCAAGTCATAAAATTCGATTCCGGCCTTCCTTGCATTGAGGGTATGCGTATTGGTAAGATACGTGTTCGGACTTAGTGGTCCCCAGCAGTAGCTAAGGGCGATATATGAGGCGCGAATATTCTTCGGCTCTATAAGTTGAATGCGAGCTATGCTGCCGGATTCGATCCAGAGGACGCGACCGGGGAGTAAGGGCAAAGCCCCCCCCATTCCACATTTGTGATGCGTTACACAAGTCGCGATATTCTGTTTAATGAAGTCGAAGCATCTTTGATCTCCAGAGTGTTGTGAAATCTCTTCTGCAAAACCCAGATTCTCCACAATGTGTGAAAAAGCAATATCTAGATGGCGTTAGCAATTGCCACACCCCAACTTTGTTCCCATTCGAGCTGAATGACGTACCACCAACGGTGAGCTGATCCTCTGGAATGATAGGCCGATAGATCTCAACTTCTATAGGCGTCAGATCACTCCCAGACGCTACGATGAACGTCATATCCTCGCCTTCCGGGTAGTCTCTTCCAAAAGTCGAGGATGCTTCCTCCCTTGTCATGGTCACACTGCGCGTCTTTCCAAAGGTCAGGCACACAATCGCCGGCACACCAGCAGCTAGAAAAATAAAAAGGTATGTGTCCTCAGTCTCCCAGCCAGGGTGTACTCCTGCAAGTGCAGCTACGACCAGAGTGCAGTAGAGACACCCATCTTTAGCAGCCTTGCGTAACTTTTCTGGGCTATAGATTTCGATCTTTGACGCGGGTCCTTTCGCTGGGATGATGTACTTTTGTTGGGCCCATGACTTTTTATCCGAGTCAATGTGCGGTGGCGCCTGGTAAGGATCAAGGTTGTAGCAAACTGAACAAAGCACCCTCTGTGTAACTTTGAACGTATGTTCTTGCTCATTTGTGGCAGCAGCTGCCGGTTGTCCCATTCGCCTGTGCATTTCTTCCACCGGTACCTCCGATAGGGTACTAGTCGTATCAATGTGCGCTGGTGTCGGTTGCAGGGGAACATCTTTTATGTATAACCCGGCTAGCTCTGCTTCATCCTTTTCAAGGTCGTCATAGGCGGCATTCCAAAGCTTATGAGAAGTGTCGAAGGTCGGCTCTTTAGGTCCATGTTCGTTGGGTGGGGTCGAGTTCTTTTTGTGCAGGGATGCCGTGGCTGGCTCTTGTGTATTGCGGTCGCCCTTGTCTGTGCTATCTCGAGTTGTTTGTGTAATGGCGGTAGTTACAGAGGCAGGATCTTGAGCTCTGTGTTCCTTGGGCGGCTTGAAGCCCTTTTTGAAAGGAGATGCCGTCGTTGGCTCTTGAGCATAATTAGTGCTCCCGTCCGTGCTAGCTCGAGTCGCTGGTGTATCGGCGACAAGTGAGTTCGAAGGCGTATGTGGATCCGTCGCAATGTCGGGAGGAGCTCTTGTGCGGTGTGCTATATATTCTGGTTTAGAGGGTTGGACTGCTGCTGTTGTTTGTCAGCAAAGCTCGCGTCCTGGTGTCCGATTGCAACATACTGGTGGACTGCGTTGAGGATGGGGCCGGCGACGCCGCACTTCGATCCTTGAGCGGCTTCTTTCCCTTTTTTTTGGAGTCCTGCGTAAACATAACTTCAGAGACACTTGGCGGGAAGAATGGATGTTACTAAAATGGCAGTGATAGTGAAGAAAAGTCGGTGCTGCTATTTGCGCGATTTCTCGTTGGGCATTGAAGCTGAATGCTGTGGCTGTGGCTGGCACGCTTGGCTTCCATTGAAGCCCCAATGATCTGCAAGAGCACGATATGATTTAGGCACGCCAGGATGTATGCCTTGCGCTAAGACTTGACTGGCTCTGTCCATATTATCCCGCCGTCGCGATGGTGATGTAGAAGGAGACGGGTGACAGCGATCCAGTGCCCAGCACCAACGTACTGATAGAATGTTCGAGAAACTTGCCCTTACGCCACACGCGTGAACCAGTGTACGCCACGTACGTGGCTAAGCCGGAGAGGCATGGCTAAGATATAGCGAGCCCGGGTGTGAATATAGTAAATTTTATCTAGGCTAATATACATTACTAAGCACTAAAACATACGGGCCCTCTCATCGCACTAGCTTAACTCCTAGACTATATTCTTTCCTTCTCTAAGTATCCTTAAAATTTAGAGCTATATTATATTATAATAAGTCTTAAAAGGTATAAGGTAGAGGTATAGATATAGGGTTAATATAAATAGTATTATTAGTCTAAATAGATAGAGTTATTAATTAAAGACACCTATTCTATAGAGTATATATAGGCGTCGAGGACGTACACGCTAGGGCTCGACTATACGAGCTAAGCACGCATATACGTGACTCCTTTCCTAAGACTAGCTTAGGAACTAAGAGAGCTATATACTCTAGAACTCTCAATAATAAGACCTTTTCTTAAGTGCTCTAAATTTTAAAAAGACTTTAATAATTATAATTAAATAAGGGTAAATATTTAAAGTTATAATAACGAGCATCACGTGTATAGTTTACCCCCCCCCCCCCCCCCCCCCCTTAACTAGGGGGATTCTAGCTTGTGGCGCGGCCGTATATACTTATTTCCTCTCCTTTAACTAGCTTCTCTCTTATCTTCTTCTCTTTTCTCTTTATCTTCTTTATTTCCTTTATATTAGGCCTATAGAATTAATCCTATTAGCCTTATATATACTTAAATAGTCTCCTTATAATAGTATAGGCGATTATAAGCTTAGTAAAGGTATATAAGAGTATATATAAGGCTAATAGTAATCAATTCCATAGGCCTAATATAAAGGAAATAAAGGAGATAAAGAGAGAAGAGAAGAAGAGAAGAGAGAGCTAGCTAAAGGAGAGGAAATTAGCCTATACGGCTGCGCTATAAGCTAGAATCCCCCTAGTTTAGGGGGGGGGGCCTAAACTATACACGTGACGCTCGTCGTTATACTTATTAAGGAGGAATAACTAAAGAAAGTAAAATATAAATAATAACTTTACAAATTTATAAAAAAATATATTATAGCGGGGTCTACAACTATAAAAATAGAGGGAGTACAAAAGTGATAATTTTTGACTAAGGAGCTAAGAGTGAGATGCGAGCGGAAGCTCGCATTTTATCTAGCTTCGCTTGGATCACGTGCCATGCGGCACGTGATAGCGTTTCTGGAATCCCCCCTACAATATATAATTTTAAAATTATAAATATATCTTATAATAAAGTATATCTTAGTATATATAAATAATATTAATTTCTTAACTATTATTATAGAAATTATAAACTAATCTCTAGATATAGATTTATAAATTACTAGTATATATAAGTCGTGCTTATATAGAGTAAATTCTAAACTAATTAAATCTAATAATAAAAGAATAAAACGTTTATTAACTAGTGTTTATAATAGTATAAGCGATTATATACTAGTATAGGGGTATATAAAAGTGCGTATAATAGACTAAAAGAATTAACTTATAGGCCTACTACGAAGGAGAATCTAAAGATATAGAAGAAAGTAAAAGATTCCTCCCTAAACTCCTATTTGAGTTCCCTATAAGATTACCCTCCGCATCTGGCCCGGCCCTTAGCCTAGGCGGGCATAAGGTCTCGGTTCGGTAGGGCACGTGAGCCTCGACGTCACAAGGCGCGGTGCTACACAGCCACAACGTTAACGACAAACTCTCTGCAACCGTCCTTCAAGACCACAATGTATATATCTTGCAGCCTTCTGCCATACTGCTACTGTCACTTTCAGTCTACAGTGCGAGTCTTTCACCATAATGTCCACTCCACTCTTCACCGCATATTCCCTCTACACCAGACATGCCCTTGCAGATCCCGTCAATCTCACAGCCTTGCGAACTGAGATTGCGCCAGCCTGGGTGTCTGATCCAGGTGGACGTGGAACATGGGATTTACTGTACAGCTGTTTATTCACACTCCTCTTATGTGTCTATACGGCCATACATTTGAATGTGCCTCCGCCGGGTGAGACGAAATTTTTCTTCTGGTTGAGAAAGACGAAATGGGTAGCCATTGCGGTGTTTGCACCGGAGATCGTCGTGGTTACTGCTCTTAATCAGTGGTTGTGGGCGAGATATTTGATGAAGGAGCTTAATAAGATTGCGGTCAAGAACGAGGATGAGGACTTCAAGGTTAGTAGCTGCCATTCGATTGTAGCGCCTCAAGGTTAAATGCTGAAAATTTTCAGCGCTGGTATAACCGACCGGATTCACGCAATCGTTTTGATATGGTGTACTGCCATTATGTTCTGATGGGAGGGTTTGCCGTGGAGGTTGACGATATTCATAACTTTTTGACAAGAGTCACAATCACAGTCGACGGCGCTCTGTACTTGGCCAAATACGGGCACTTTTGTCGAGTCAAGAGGAGCCTCATCGCAGATAAGAGCAAAGCGGACATTCTTGCCAAAGGTTTAGTCTGTATGCAAGTTCTATGGGTTGCCGGCCAAGCTGTCGAACGCAAGCTTGCGGGATATCCAATAACATTGCTCGAGATACATACTCTTGTACATGTCGTTTGCGCTCTGGTTATGTATGGGCTCTGGGCTCAAAAACCACTCAATGTCCAAGACCCGACCATTATTGGATTTCCGGATCATCCAAATCCCTTAGCTTTTATGCTACATCGTTCTCGTTCATGTGGTTGGGCAAAGTATAGGGGATATAGGGGCTTTGAAAGCAACATAGCCGATCCTGGAAGAAAACCCAAGCAGAATGATGCGTCCGGCGTCAACATAAATGCGAAGGAATATTTTTTTGAGGCGGAATGGGCTTTTCTTCCGACGATTGAACCTCGATGTGTTCATATTGACACAAATCCTGGATTACCAGACATTCTCATAGATTCAGTAATCCTGAATGAAGGACAAAGTCCTGCGAAAATTTCCACCTACTATTATATGTCTAGCAAAGACGGCGAAGGAGTGGATCACCAACATCCAATGGGTTGGCCCGTTTGGCTATACACACCAGTCTCCACAGATCCTGTGGTCTGTACCTTATACACGGGGCAAGCGTTGTCATTCCCAGGGCAATCTTGCAAGATCGGCCCTCGGTTAGCTTCTTGCGACATCGAAAACCTGCACTCCATCCAACACCAAAACAAGTCAATTGGACTCTCCCGAGGAATCAGTGCTATAGCAATGACTGGGAAAGATCTTAAACGGTTTTCATTGATTTCAGGATGGGCGTCGAAATTAGATTCTGGTGTCGGCGATAGTACCACCCGAAATAAGGCATTATTCGATGATGAAAATATGCCCCAAGTTACCTTTCCGCAGGGGTCCCATTTTGGAGAGTTTCCCTCGTCTGACTGCTTGTCGATTCAAACAAACAATTGGATCGGCGAATCTCAAGGAGATGGGGACTTTTATAAATACACAGCCCTGACTTTACTTCCTCTTGCCTATGGGTGTGTTCATCTCGGGGCTTTGGGTTTCATCTTTCCGACACGAACCGAGAAGTTACTCTGGAAGATTTCCTGCATCATACTCATTGCGGTGGCAGGCGGGTTAGGGCTCCTAATACTCATATGGTACATCTTTACAGTGGTCCAAAAATATTGGAAAAGTTACCTTGATGCTCACCGTCAAAGCCATAGAGATGTTGAAAGTACTATTCATACTTCCAGGATATGCGATAATCCACTTACGTTGATATCTCATATGGCGAGTTCTGCAGTCGATGCAATTCTCTGTGGTCATGACGGAGACGGTTTGGCGGATTTCTTTATTAGTGCAGGAAAAGTTCTTTGGTACTCAGTGCTAGGTATTTGTTACGTGCTATTAGGATTTTTCGGAGTGGCATATTGCGTTGCTAGGGTGTTTCTCATTGTAGAGTCTTTTATCTCTTTGCGTCACGTTCCGGTTGGGGTGTATCAGACTCCTACTGGTAATTTTATGAGCTATATACCTCATTTATAATTCATTATAGAATATAAGCACGTTGAATCTACAACTAAGTATCTATTCTGTTTTAAGATGTCAGGTTTGAGTTTATTTACTCACTTGCACTCAAATTCTGCTCATGCCTTGACTTAATATGCTCAGGCATAGCTTAGGAGGATATAAGCTATGCTCCGCGTACTCGCCCTTGGCTCAGGTTAAAGCGGCCGCTGCTCACGTCTATAGACTAAAACGGAGCCAGCGAAAGGGAAAATTAATCCTGAGTCTAAGGGTATCGCTCACCTATCTTGGCGAATACGTCGAAAGTATCCCAAATCGTCCTCGTCATATCTTTGTCCTTCAGGCTATCAACCAATCGTAGTTCTTCGTAGTTTAGTTTGGTCAAAGACAACTGCTGCCCTTGTCCCCAGACGTAGCTGAGGGCGAGATAGCGCTCGGCCATAGTGCTGTCAACGATCTGACGCTTTAAAAAATCGAGCAGTCTGATTTTCTTCCACTTCATAGGCGAAATCAAGCGACCTTCACTGAATATATCGCCATGACGGGTCTCGCAGTGATGGAACCAGCTCCGAAGAAGATCAAAATCCACCTGGCGAGAATTTAACCGACGTCCATAGAGGCCTCTATAGCCTCCGAAATCTTTTGAAGGTCCTGAAGCTGCCCCCACAGTAGTGAATTCAGATGAGTTTTCGATGTATGGCCGGATAGCACTGACACAGACCGCATCTTCCTCGTCGCCGCAGCTGCTGGCTCTCTCAAAGCAGACTTTGATTCCATCGAAGTTACGCCCCCGAAAGACCGTGCACATGGGAAGATCTTCTGCTGAAAACCCCAGGGTCTTGAGATTGATATAATTGCATATAGCTGACTCGAGTCAACAAAAGGGGCAGCTCTTTCTTGTCTGGATATCCTTGACCTTTCCCAGATGGTAATGTAAGCTGTGCTCGTCACATGCGATCCCGACGAAACTGCCGAAGTCTATTCGACAACAAGTCTCGCATAGATCATCAACAGCCCTAGGGTACAACAGAGTCCGCTCTTGAGTCGCGGTTTGGCGTGTAAGATCCACGCATCTGCCAGGTTTTTTACCCGTGGATTTATTGATAAAGGTATGACCAAATGGACTCTCAACTCCTTCTTGTGCCATTTCTTTCATTTTGCTGACAGATAAGAGAGATCTATGTCCGCGGTCTCCCGATTTGGGCTCTTTCAGGGTTTGCGTTTACTTCAAGGACTCTCAAGGCACTACTTAGGCGTTAGTTCATGACGTGTTAACCTTTCCTGAAGATATCATACCCTATTAATTACAAGTCAAGGCCAACCAAGCGATTGTCGGAAGCCCGCTCTTACCCGTTCGGATTTTCTCAAGTTATGGCAGATGAAATTCTTGTAGGGCGATCAACGTTTTCTATGTTTCAGCGACGCCTGACGAGAGTAATGTATTTCTGCAACGTGCCGGCTGCCCAATCGTGAGCATGGTAGTCCAGCCTAACCTGTACCGTGTGACTAAATGGTTTCCGACAATGTAACCAGCGAATGAGCACGCATAATCCAATCAATCGCAGAAGAGCTCGGGAACTGAGGGGCTTGGCCCCTAAGACAAATGCAAGTTTCCGTGAAGCTGCAGCACTCCGCGCTCCAACATAGATACGAGGCACTCTAGCATGAGAATTAGCCTTCCTCTTCGTTGAAGATTTTATGTTCTAGTATGATTACTGTTCCCATCGGCCGTGGTTTCTCTCTAATTCCCTCTAATTCTCTCCGCTCTGTGGTTCTATACGATTTCTTTTTGCCCCTTTTCTTCAACAAAGATATTTAACCTTCTTCTTATGAAAGATATTCAAAACCGGAACTTACCCAGCTGCTGGGTAGCGTAGCGTAGCAAATCGATTATTTGTACTACCATGGTAGTTGCACATACCCGCTAGGCTATGCGCGAACGTGTAGAAGTTTCTCATTTGACCCAAGTCTGGTGCTAACAACTGATGCTCCAGTACTACAGTAATATTAGCGTATCGCTCTTGCTTTGAGTGAACTGCGTTAAGCTCACTACTTGGTAAACTTAAATAATTTAAGAGTATACCGAAGGCTTTAGAGACATTTTATGCCGCTTGTAGGCCTCTTTAGCTCTTGTATCCTGCATTCCTATCCTCGCATCTCCCATCAGTTTTTCGGCCCACTATGAAAGGGCCACCTCTCCCGCTAGCGAACATCGGCGCACTTCCTCAACTTGATATACTGCACTTGCTAGGTATTTTTTAGTGGAGAATTCTCTCAACTGAATGCATACGTAACGCTTGATTATGCTATCTAGCAGTGATAAGAATAAACTTTCGATACGCTCATTCTATGGAGCGAAGCCTAATGCGTCGCATCCGCTTCCATTTATCTCAAGACAACGTTTGAATAGAAGGAGGAAAAGCGCATGGTAAGTACGAAGACGTATAAACAAAGTATGATCCCGGCCTGGCTTTCACAACTTTGTGTTCTCAACCATTCAAGCTGATTAATAATGCGTGTATGGGATTTTGATTATTTAGGTATGTCCTCCTGGATGAATATGTGGGGCCGATCAGGACTGATGGAGAACTTGTGTTTTTAGGCACCGCTCATGCTCATTTGGTCTATCGAGATCTTCCGGCTTGGCCTTCCGCTCTTATACTAGGGTCTTTGGATTGGACGTCGAGCCAACGAGTGGGGTATAACCAACGATAGCACAAGACTATAGCAGGTATTTTGCTAATGAATGAGTCGATCTCTGAGAAGCGGCAAATCAAAAGACCGAACTTCCGCTGCGGGGGTCGCCCCCTCTAATTGATCAGACATTCTGGAAGATGTGCGAATCCTTCTGTTATAGGAATCCCTGGCTATGGTCACTTGCCCCTATTCCAAGTACCGAGCTCGCTTCGGATGTCCGGGACTTTACCCACCCAACCACGTGTCGGCTCTACATCAAACAAGACCCCTCATTGCCTGGTTACACAGGGATCAAAATAGAAACGGATATCAGATTCTCCCTTTCTACCGGTACAGATGAAATGACATCTTGATCGCGGGACCACCTCAAGACCGAGAGCCGATAACACTGATAAAGTCGACCGTTCACTCAACCGTAGTTACTCTCCCCAGCATCGATGCGACGATTCTTCAAGCTTCACATCTGGCGATTGGGAGCGTCCGTAATACTCGAAGCACGATTTTGTTGACAGCGAGCTATCGTCTGCACCACACCCGACCACTGGTGCCTCCCGCGTTCGGCTGCAGAAATCCACTTTTTGCCTCACCTGCGAAGGGATCAAGACATCTTCACCTGGTCTCGACCCCCAAGGCCCAAACCTTCCTATGCCTACCAACCTCTCTCTTCCTCGACCAAGATGAGCAAAACCAGCAAAGGAACCTTCACCCACTACTCCGGGCCTCTCTCCGGCCTTTCCGCCACAAAATCCCCCGGATTCCTCTTCCTCGCCACCTACATCGCGGGCATCGACGCACTCGATCGTTCCTCGCCAGCCGCAAGGAAGCTGCACGAGATCCTCGCGCCAACCGCAACATTCACGAACAACGGCGGCGATTCTCTGCCGCTGAGTAAGGTCGAGTTGATGTTTGGGCAGCGACAGGGGATTCTTGAGAGGTTTGAACATGCGTTTCCGGTTGTGACGTGGGATTTGGTGGCGGAGGGTGGGGGGAGGACGGTCGTTATTGAGTGTGCTAGCTTGTGAGTCCAATTTCATTATACTGCGTCCATTTCGTAGCTTTGTCAGAGATTGTGCTGATGAGGCGGATAGCACGGTTTTCAAGGCAGATCCGAAGAAAGAGAAGGTCAAGGTTGCAGAATGCTTGGTTGTGAAACTCGAGCCTGCGCCGAAGGGGAAAGGCGTCGCGGGCTTGTGGGCGACGGAGCTGAGGGTATATATGGATTTCGGTGCGATACATATGAAGGGCAAGGAGTTAATGGATCTGGTGAAGAAGTGAAAATTGGATGAGATTGTAAACACGATATATGTAGGAATTTTCGGGTTGGGATTTGGAAGCGAGATGTCAGATAGTGATGGGCATGATAAAGAATGAATACTTCTCAAATAAGATCACTTGATATACGGAAGGGGTATCAATCTTTATGCATTCGAGAATTTTCTGGCCCAATATTGATGGAAACGAAACAATGACGTGAGATCTCATACGGCATGAAATAGTTTCAAAGGGAAATAATCAACTAGGTTAACAAGTTAGGGGCAGAGCTGAAGGAGATTGGCATGTTCGGCAATTACTAATCGCCATCATGAGTGCTGGATGGTGTAGATTGTGCAATTACACGGAGTCGGGCGGACATTCATAACAGGCTGACAGCTTTTATAACATGTATCCTAATAAGTTTAAGGAGATCTTCCTTTGGAAGGTGCCTCATGCTGCCAAGCTCGCCAAGACACCTTCTATGCGCTTGCCTACAGGGGCATATTTAGCGAAGTTAGGCACAGGCTCGCCACCAATTACAGTGGGCTGTGCCTGACAGCGCCAGTAGGGAGCCGTTGTAGGCTTGCACCGAAGAAGAAGGCGCGAATCAGCTGAGTTCCACAAGGGGCTGACTGAGCATCTTTCTCGCTCACAGATCGTCATTGTACTGCAGATTCTACCGCCCATTCTTGCTCTTAGTTCTCAATGGCGCCGGCCGCCTGCTTTGGATCTGGCAGGCAGGCTGCGAGGGGTAGCTTGTAGCTCGTGTTTGTGGAGATCATCCCGTCGGTCACCGAGCTTGGAGCTACTGTCATGGCTATAAAGAGGAGGAATTCCCAGGCCTCGGTCCTGCTTTCCTCAGCCTTGCTCTTAGCCTTGCCTCGCTCCACAGCTCTTCACATCTCATTTCAGTATGTTAGGAGCTTCAGTCTTCTTGACCGTCGCGGTCGCCGTCCAGGCTGTCTTTGGCAGCCCCGTCCAGTCGCGTACTGCGTATGCCGTGAAGGAGGCGCATCGTGTTCCACGAAGATGGGTGAAGATGGGTCGAGCCCCGGCGGACAGAATGATGAATCTGCAGATTGGTGTCAAGCAGAGTCAGTTCGACGAGCTGGAGCGTCATTTATATGAAGGTGGGTCCTTTCCGTGAGGCAATGTCAATTGGATCGAGGATTTGAAGCTGACCGAAAACACCCACCAGTCTCCGATCCGAAACACTCTCGCTATGGTCAGGTAATCATTCCTCTCTCGTCTATTCGAAGACCTCCCCGATATATTCATGCTGACAATTGCTCAGCATCTTACCTATGAAGAAGTCAATGAGTTGGTCAAGCCCACTGATGATACCCTGGATCTTGTGCATGAGTGGCTGGAGGTCAATGGCATTATTTACGTCACATATAGTCCTGCTATGGACTGGATCAACATCGACGTCGATGTTGAGACCGCTGAGCGCTTGCTGGACACGGAATATCACATCTACCAGCATGAAGATGGCACCGAAGTGATCCGCGCCCCAAAATGGTCTCTTCCAAAGCATCTTCACGATCATGTGGATGCCATCCAGCCAACCACGTCATTTATGCGTCCTGTCAAGAGAGCAGATGTTGCCTCTACGCCTATTCCTTGGCCATACCCAGGCTTGCACAACCCAACCTCTCCTGCGCTGAAAGAGGTGTGCACAATCAACGGCACCACCCCAGACTGCTTTTCAACTCTGTACCAGACCAAGGGCTACGTGCAACAGGCTGCAGGCAAGAACCAGATTGGTTTCAACAACTTTCTCGGCGAGATCCCCATTCGACCAGATACCAAGCAGTTCCTTGGTAGATACAGACCTGATGCAGTGGCTGGAGCCTCTGAGTACAAGTTCGTCGACATCGCTGGTGGGCCATCCCAAAATACAGGACTCACTCCTGCACAAGCAGAGAGCGGCATCTCCGTAGAAGCCAATCTCGATGTCCAGACCATCATTGGAATGACCTACCCAATGCCCGTCACTGCCTTCTCCACCAACGGCACACCGCCCCAGATTCCAGATGCGGCAGCTGGCAACCCTCCTGGAAACGAGCCCTACTTGGTCTGGATGAACTACGTCCTTGCCCAGAAGAGCCTCCCCCAGGTTATCAGCACCTCATACGGCGACGATGAGCAGACTGTGCCTCTTGACTACGCCAAGCGTGTCTGCAATGGTTTCGCACAGCTCGGTGCCCGCGGAATTTCCGTCCTCTTCGGCTCCGGCGATGGTGGTGTAGGCGATGCGGCTGGCAACGACGGTTCGGTCTGCATTTCCAACGACGGAAAGAACACCACCAAGTTCCTCGCTTCATTTCCTCCTTCATGCCCATATGTCACTGCCGTCGGCGCAACGCAAGGTTTCGAGCCCGAAACCGCAGCCCTGAGACCAGCAAACAGCTACGGCCCAGACGGAAAAGTCCACGGCTTTTACGCCTCGGGCAGCGGCTTCAGCGAGTACTTCCCCCGCCCAAGCTACCAGGACAAGGTCGTCCCAGCATACGTCAAGGGCCTCAATGGCGAGAACGCAGGTCTCTTCAACCCCAGTAAGTCTCCTCCCTCATCAAGCCCATCAAATACAAGTAGCTAACCCCCACTAGACGGCCGCGCCTACCCCGACATCGCGGCACAAGGCCTCTACTTCCAAATTGTCTGGAACTCAACCTTCGAGATCATCTCCGGGACCAGTGCCTCCTGCCCGCTCATGGCCTCGATCATCGCGCTCACCAACGACGCTCTTATCTCCTCTGGCAAGAGCCCCCTCGGTTTCCTGAATCCGTGGATATACAGTGAGGGCTACAAGGCGTTCACGGATATTACTGAGGGAGTTAGTGGTGGGTGTAATAGCTCCGGGTTCCCGGTTACCGAGGGGTGGGATGCGGTTACGGGATTTGGGACACCGGTTTTTCCGGAGCTGGTTAGGATTGCGAAGGAGTGTGCTTAGAGGTGGTGTTGATAGAAATAGAGGATTGTAATAGAGAGATTAAAAGCCTATTTTAATGTCTTCATCTTTCACGTACAACTTTTCACGATTCCACTTCTCCTCCTGCTCTGTCTTCGGAACCTCTCCCTTCCCACTCGCCCACCTAAGCAGACCCCCCCCGCCAGACCAGGGTACCACTGCCTATATATACAGCTAGATATCCCCTCTTACAACCTCAATCGAGTCCTCCTTTTCACAACTGACACAAAGAAACTCTGCTGATATTTCCGAACAGAAACAGGTTTTCGTCCTGTCGGACTGGCGTGTGATAATCAGCTGTTAGCGAGCGGCTTATCAATTGGGGTTGTAAAGTACACAAACGATGTGATAACTGAGAATATAGTTTAGTCCAAAGAGTAGAAGTAAATTTTGAATATATAAATTACTAGTGTTTGGGATAAACCCTTGGCCTATAAGGTGGTTCTAGAAGGTTCTTTCCACAAAAAGGAGGATATTTAGTACGTAATTGGTCAGTAGCCCTGGCTGAGGCTCGTGCTAATAGAGACAGGCTAAGAGTTTATTTATCCCAACCACCACGTAGTAGCAATTTTCGTGTTTGCGAGCGGCATAGCCAAAATCTACTTCTAAAGCGACAAGGGTTATTTGCCAGTCGTTATAGCAAGGCTGACAGTCCTGACATCCGAACCAATTGCAAAAGTCTATTACAGCCATTTGTGACAACAACTCAGCGTCTTGCATTTTCAGCTTTGCGCCGCGTTGTGCACCTTCAAAAATCCCAATCACTGGCGGACAGCCGTGAATTTGGCGCTTGGCCACCATCTGCTTCTCATTTAATCCGACCCGCCCCGCTATCTTGTTAGATGTGGCAAAAATTACATTGATTTCCAAAAGAATAGCACGCCCTCTTAGGCTAGAGGCAGAAGCAAATACCAACTAAACTCTACAAGGAACGGATCGACATTCCATCAGACACTTGTGGTTGCTCCCGACGAAATCTGCGGTTTAGAATCGTCGTCAACAATCAGTTTCGCCACGGAACCTTCCACCCATTTCTACCATGGATCCGTTGTCTGCCCTGGCAATCGCTGGTGCTGTCATGCAAGTGATAAGTTTCAGCCATGAAATGATCGACCTCTACAGCAAAATCAAGAGCGACGGTTCGCCTGATGCCAGCCTTGCGGAAAAGTCTGCCCAGCTCTCCAGCACGGCCAAGATTCTGAGTGATAAACTGGGAACGAAATGGCCGAAGCCATTGACTAAAGACCAGAAAACCCTTCAGCAGATTGCAGAGAAGTGCCTCGACTGCGGGAAGAACCTGACGGATGAACTGAATAAGATCGAGTGGAAACCGAGTCAGAATGGCAGCAAACCAAGAGTACAGCGTGGAACCATCTCCCAGATGTGGATGACCTGGCGACGCAAGCCCAAGATTGAGAAGCTGGAGAAAGATTTGAAAGACGTTGAACAGACCATGCAAACAACTATATTGACTAGTTCCTGGTATGAATTCGCCTTTTTCATTACCAAATATTGTTCAGAAGTCTAACAA
This sequence comes from Hyaloscypha variabilis F, assembly GCA_002865655.1. NCBI lineage: Eukaryota > Fungi > Ascomycota > Leotiomycetes > Helotiales > Hyaloscyphaceae > Hyaloscypha > Hyaloscypha variabilis. The sequence goes on along the minus strand of KZ613943.1, from coordinate 2,386,666 downwards.
ATCCCAGGATATCGATAGAAGCCATGTCTGCCGTGCAAGAACATGGCTTTAAAAATCTTGATAGTCAGACACAAAAGGTCATTAGCAAGAACGCCGAAGGCAACCGCAAGCTTTCAGACCTTATTACGGATCAAGCGGCTAGCATCAAGAACGTGGTCATCGTGCAGAGCTCCATGACAAGAGCACAGCTCTCGGATCAGGAACACGCACGACAATTGGCCGAATTGGACAAAGCAACTCGCACGCAGCTCCTTGGAAGTCTGGAACATGCTCTGATGCGTGAGCGAAAGAACCGAGTGCATGGAACTTACAAAAAGACATGCGAATGGGTTTTTGATGAGGAAATATCTCACGAATGGGATAGTTTCTCTGCATGGCTCAAATCTAGTGAGAGAGTGTATTGGATCAGTGGCAAGCCAGGCTCTGGCAAAAGCACCTTGATGAACTTCATTGTCGAGAACAGCATGACCTTGGATGCTCTAAGAGAATGGGATCCTTCTGCCGCCATCATTTCGTTTTTCTTCTGGAGTTCCGGAAGCAAGATGCAGAATACCTTGCAGGGCCTCCTGTGCACCCTGCTTTACCAGGCCCTTGATATGAATCAAGACCTGATTAGACCCCTGACAACTGAAGACTCTACTTTGTTGAAGAAGAAGAATTTCAACGACTGGTCTGACCGCGACCTTGAGAAGCTGCTGGTTAAAGTTATTTCTATGTCCAAGCAACGTTTATGCCTCTTTCTCGATGGGTTGGATGAGATCGATCGCAAGGAGGGTTGCTTTAACTTGGTGCAGCTGATAGGAAGACTGGAGGCTCAGACTACCGTGAAATTGTGCGTCTCGAGTCGGCCAGAGGGCGAATTTCGGAACGCTTTCGGCAAGCGACGAACACTACGCCTTGAGGATTTGACTAGGAAGGACATAAGTGATTATGTAGCAGGCTTCTTTCAGGAGAACCTTCAATTTTGGGAGGATTCAGACTCCCAGACCGAGGCTTCGCGCCAGACCATACTCGACGAGGTTCTCACAAGAGCCGCCGGTGTGTTCCTGTGGGTCGAACTTGTGCTTCAAAGCCTCCGAAGCGGCGTGATCGGCATTGACAGTTACGACCAACTCTACACACGCATAAACCAGACTCCCCCCGAACTGGAAGATTTGTATAAGGCGGCTTGGAAACGGCATGGTAAAAATGAAGCGATTTACCGTGATGAAGCTGCCCTGTACTTCAAGCTGGTACTAGAATCTCGACGCTTGAGGGACACTCCCGAGGAAGGCACTGATTTTACCGGAATCCCACTATCACTACTTGAATTTTTCATCGCAAGTAATGATCAAATTCGAGACCACTTCCTTAAAGATGGAAACATCCCGCCGCTTAAGACTTTGATTGCAAGGTCACGAGACTTTCGAGCGCGTGTTGAGAGCCGTTCTGGAGGGCTCTTGGAAGTATTCAACTCAGATGATTCTGACCCCAACATCAACGGCCAGGAAATGTTCTTGGAGACAACCGCTCACAACTTTCTTCCGCAATTCCTAGCCCCATTGTCTTTACATAGTGACCCCACACCAGGAACCTCAGGCATTACACCCTCTGGTCAGGATCTTGCTGAGCTTTGGAATATTTCACACAATCTTACCGTCGGCTTCATTCATCGCACGGCCGCCGAATTTGTTTTTGAGAGCGATTGGGGCAAGGAACTCCTCGAAAGTATTCATCAGTCTGACATCGATATCCAAATCAGCCTCTACCAGTCAAGAATGGCGCACGCACTTCTTTTCTGGTTTCCTAATCATCAGCACGGCGGCTTCTCTTACAGAGCGAACGCTAAATTGTTCATCGACATTTTTGAAAAACTTCGGCCCAGAATTTCTCATGAGCAATATCAGAGTCTCTTAGAAGCTCTTGAAAACGTATGCAACAGAATTGTCGACCAGTCTCTAAGCATTGATCGTCTCATCAGTGGCCTTTGCGACCAGATTCAAAAGGGCCATTCCGATGCACAGTACTACAAAACAATGTTCGAATTTGTTAATTCTTGCACTCTCCAGCAATTTGAGCAATTCTGGCCAACAGATGCAGACAAAGCTCCTAGTGGCTTCATGAATACTAGTTCGAGAACAATTAGTAAATTGTCTAGTCTCATGACACAATGTCAACAGATCATAGATAATTCACTATCAAGTTGTTCTATTCTTCTCGAAGATGCAGATTGGCAAACAAATGTCACTGGATATCCCCTTCCTAGCCAATTATCGGAAAGCAACATTCCTTTTGCGCAATTGATATCACACGTCTTCTTTATGACTTGGGTCTTAGTTGATGCTAGGAGGTATCTTCGACATGGGACCGTCTGCATGTTAGGAGATCTGGCAGTCGCAGCAGCCAAAAATAATCTCTTGGATTGTTTACAACGCTGCTTTGCGCGAAGGCCAGATGTTTACAACAACGTGGAAATCTTTAAGAAAATGCTAATGCTTGCCGCATTGCGACTTGGAAAAGACAAACATGGTACAGCGGCAATTTCCGTATCCTTGAAAGCGGATGAGACAATACGTTGGCTCCTATCAACTGGAGTAGACCCTAGCTGGACTATAGCCCCTGAAGAGTTCGAATGTCCACGATTGACCCTCTTCGAGTGGTTTTTACTGTCTGTGCCAACCATGTGCCAGTCTTCCACGGAGGAAAATCTTGAATCTCGTATATTCTTAACCACTCGAGCATTTATTCAAGCTGGAGCGGATCTCCGTCGCCTTGCCTGCCTCCGTTTTTGTTCTCCTTCGTCCATCCCATTACGCGAAATCCAAAGAAAAGTGTCTGAAAGCATAGATATAACTGGGTATGAATTAGAATTAATCGTTGAAGTCAACGGATTTCAACTTCTCGACCGGGCTAGAGCGGCGATTCGATGCTATGTACAGAATAACGGTACAGAGTTGATACACGACTGGGAAGACCTTGGTATAGATGGCTACAGCAGCTTTCGACCCAGAGTTCTAGCTATTAGGGAGGTGCTAAGCGGGACGGACAATTCGCCTTTTGCAAGATTCTTTCCTATAGATTCAAATAACTCAGAGGCCATTGTGGAACGGTTTATTTTTGAAATCTCAAGGTCACCAAAAGAGTGGGCAGACAGCGGATCTATTTTTAAAGTCGAGACAATAAGGGTTTTAGACAAAATTCAGTCTCAAGGGGAATCAGTTGTCGATTTGGAATCATGGCTAAAACTTCAAGGGTATCCAATTGCAGACGGTTTGCAAGATTCCTGGAACTATGCCCTGCACTGGACGAGGACAGATTCTATTGATATGGGTTCTCGGCTCTATGCTCAAGCCTTTTCTTAATGAAAGGGTGAGATTTTGTGTTGGGTGGTCACGTGGGTGGTGGTTAGAGGAGGAAGGAACGTTAGTAAGCAGAGCCGGTCGCTATTAGGGCACCGAGTCAGAGAGACCAATAGATTGTCCTTCTTCCCGTTCTGTCTTCCAACATTTTGGGTCAGGATTAGAATCTACTAATAGGCAGTGTGGTAGTAATAGGCTGGATTCCGTATAGAGTTTAGTTTATCCGTCCCGTCGACTTCTTTTTGGTATATTTGAGCTCTTATTTCTTCTCTCTAAAAGAAAATAAGAATAATATATATTACTTCTATATAATTTACTGCCTAGACACAGAACAACCTAGGCTATTGTGATAATTACTTCCGGCTATTTCTCCCACTCCGCAGTGAGGACCTAAGAAGAAACTATCTCCAAAGCACCCTTGTCCGCTAAAGGTACCGCTGTCAATGTAAGTATCAAATTACGATACATCTCATTCGAGATGTCCCTGAGAAAGCTACCGGAAAGCCGGAAAGCCGGAAAGCCGGAAAAGCCTTAATGACAGTTGTGAAGATACGAACAAGGAGCACCGATTGAAACCATGTCGGTGGCTGTGTTAGAGACTAATTCCTTACTTCAAACAGAATTTTGAAAGCTAGAGTCGTTCCCACGTAGTCAGTAGCCAACGGATCAAGGCTAAATATATAATTATTTAATTATAATTTTTAAGTTTTTTTCAACGCCTTTATCTTCACGCACAACTCATCACTATTTCAATTCTCCTATTCCATCTTTAAAGCATTATTCTTCTCACTCGCCCACCTAAGCAGACCCCTTAAACCACCCATAATCATCTCCCCAATCATCCAAACCACTATCCCAAAATACCCAGTATCTCACATCTTAACATTATCGAGGACTTATCTCTAAGAAATGCCAAGCCGCCTAATAACGGCCCTTTCTATACATCATAGAAATAGAGGTTAAGATCTCTAGGAATGTCCAGAGCCCGCTAGCCGTGCTACTTCTCGTGCAGCGACGTCACGACCTACGGATTTTCTTGCAAGTTCTCCAAATGAGGCCGCATTCCTGGCCATGGATGAGCTAGCGGGGCTGTCCTTGAGCACGAGCAGAACGGCTTGCTGAAGACATTCGGCTGTCCAGTCCGGACTCGTCGCACGACATCCCCAAACGCCAATATTTAAGTCTTCGACAAGTTGTGCAAAATCATATAGGTCTGCCCATTGGGGGAGAACGATTTGGGGAACACCACCCCTAATATCGTCAGTAAAATCCTCAAAATAATATGGAAAAAATCGAGACTTACCCGATCGAGTCATGATAAGAGCCTGCACCTCCATGGTGAACGAAAACCAATATATTCCCATCCTGCAGCAGAGTAGGCGGTTCCACTTCCAGCCATTTCTTGATCCTCAGACGGCCAGCTGAGTCCCGCATTGCAGTCTTCAGAAAGCCGTCGTCAAATGGCTCGAGTTTGTCTATCTTCCACAGTATTTGCACATCTGTCTCTTTCAAGACATGCAGCACGGCCTCCAGCATTACCCTCGCCTGGTACTCAACATACTTGAAACCACTCCCCAAGCTGATCAACACCGTCGGCTTCTCTGTCCACTCTAGCAACTCCTTGGCCGCAGGTGTGTCTTCCTCCAATCCAGCCAGATTGATTGGTCCCGTCAATGTAACATTCCTTGGCATCGTCACCAATGGCAAGTGCGCACCAGGCAGCGTCTGCGTCAACCATGGGACGTCCGGTCTATAAAGGCCCATAAAGTCGATTGGCCTTTTAACGCCTTTCTTCTTCAGAAATGCCCTCTTTGCTGAAACATCCGGAAGACGGAGCAAACCTCGGATGACTCTGAAATTGATATACATGTTGGCCGGAACGAGACTCCACGGCACCGGATACGGGTATCCCGAGCCGAGAGCGGGGTACTTCCAGAACAATGTCCACGCGGGCTGCTCTGCAGGCAACAGATCAGATAATATGTTTGGCGTGATAAGGGCGTGCAGGCGTCGCTGATCCCGCACTGCATCAATCGCAGGACTGAAAAAGGTGTCGATGATGATTAGAGCAGGGTCGACTTCGTCAATCAGACGATAGCAAGACTCGTAGAGAGTCCAATACTCCTCTGCCGGCCATGGCGCAATGAAGGACCCTATGCTTTTTGCGAAAAACTTCCCTGCGTCCAAACCGGGTCGGTGTGTTAGGGCGGTCTGGTTGCCCGCCACCTTCGTAAGGGTGTCGACGTACCCAAGGCCCGTCAGAGGATAAAATGTGATGTCCTTGGCCCTCGATCCTCGCTGTCTTGCGAGGGCCGAAATTTGGTCCAGTCTCTGTGCAACCTTGGGAAACGATGCATAGTGGATTTTGACTTGTGGATGCTTCTCTAGGAGAGAGTATATAGTTGCAAGATGCACATTGTAAAAGCCTGGGTGTTCATTTGTTATGAATAGGACGGTGTTATTTGTACCCTCGATGGACTGGTATAAAAAGCGGTCGTCTTCGACTCTGAACTGAGAGAATAGGAATGCGCAGACGCCAATTAGCAATGCGACCACAGTCGCTTGTCGTATCATAGTGTAGATGCCGTCTCGAGGTGAGTAAATTTTATTCTTCGTGATCTGAAGTCAACATGCTCCGAATTGTTCCTGTAGTTCAATAGTTGATATATTTCCTGCGAAAATTCAGCTGGATGCCCAACTACCAAAACGCCTCGAATCTTACGTACGCACTAAACTTGTTCGGCACTAGTACGGATCGAAGCCTAAGAGGATTGGCACTCGTACACATGCACCAGTGTCAAAGGGCGGTGGCGCTGCGGGTAGCCCGTGCTTCGCGAAGCCGGATACGCTTATTATTGCTACACTTTCGTGAGGCAGGAATTCCTTGTTTCGGGTACTCAAGCGAGAACTGTAGCTACTTTAAAAAGCGAATTCTGCCCGCGAACTACTCTAGGTAAGTATTTAAACTACGTATTCTTACGCGATAGATTAAATAATAAATAATTGATTCTTTTAAGCCTTAGGCTTATGATTATAATACTCTTTTTAATATATATAGTTTCGTGGCGTACTTAATTACGACTTACGTACGCGCGAGAATTTTGCTAAGTTATTTTGCGCGGGGCTTAAAAGTGGCGAAAGCGACTTTGGTAGGGTGAATGCGGGTGCCTTAGAGATTTTTGGTGTGAAAGTTAATGCCTGGGGAAACGGTAGCTATAATAATTGTATCCGAAGTTTTCGTTATGAAGATTCCTAGCCTGCACCGAGACATCTATATTGCTCACTCACTGATTTATTACATGCTCGCTCGGAATTTCAACGAATTTGTGATAAGATGCACCTCTTCAAAATTCAGTATCAAATTTTCGTGTTCTTTGGCGTCTTCCAATGTTAGCCCGATCTTCAAAATGATCTTCTAAAGGTTATCCTTAGCGGGAAGGAGCTGCATACCCATCGGACAAAAGCGGTCACGGGCATTCTACGGAATTCCGTACCCTTCAGTGACTGTCCAATCAAAAAATGCTAGATAAATTAAGCGGGGTAAGCTGACAGGGAGGCCCCTCGCAGCAACAGGTTAAAGGAGAGTTAGCAAAAGTAGGTCAGCAATGCTGTGTAACAGTTACATCAGGACTTACTTAAGTTACTTAAGATCCCCTCAAACAATTCCTTCTTCATTTCTTGATTGTACAAAGTGAGTAACTACGTGCATTGATGAAAATGAGACAATTTTCTCTAAATAAACTAACATTTTTGGTCACTTGCTTCCGCTTTGTTTACGGAAGGCCATCATCATACCTTGGAAAGCGAATTACGAATTCCTCCGATATTCTAAACAGCTATGATTACGTGATTGTAGGAGGAGGATTAAGTGGACTCGTTGTCGCAAATCGATTATCAGAAGATGCTGGTATTTAGCAGACTACAAGGCCTAAACAGAAGGCTGACGCCTCTAGGAACAACTGTTCTAGTTATTGAGGCAGGCCCGTTGTAAGCTACTCTGTCTATTCCCTCTACTCAATGTTCGGTTTCTGAAATTACCGACACTTTAGTGATGAAAACGAACCCTGGATTACCATTCCCCTGCTCTCATCAGGCAATATCCCTTCCCTAGGTTCCGGACCGCGAGGCTCAAAATACGATTGGAACCTAACTGGAATCTCTCAACCGGAGCTTGGAAATAGATCTGTCAAAACACCGGCTGGAAAAGTCATCGGTGGTGGGACTGTTCTAAATGGCGAGGTTTTTAATCGAGGATCGAAAAATGATTACGATCGATGGGAAGAGCTTGGTAATCCTGGATGGGATTTCGATTCTTTCTTCCCGTACATGACGAAAGCAGAGAATTTTACACCCCCAAGCGCAGAGATAGCAGTCTGGGATATTGAATATAACCCACAGTATCATGGAGAGAAGGGACATGTTCACTCGAGCTATCCGCGTTTTATATGGCCGTCTAGTGGTAAGTCCTTTATTTATTGTTGAATTATGCTGACTGGGTGGCAGAGAATTTTTTGGAATCGATGCGAGAGTTAGAGATTCCCTATATTAAGGATTCAATGGGGGGAGATGCAGCGGGAGCTTTCTGGTTCCTTCAATCCCTTAATCCGGACGACGAGTCTAGGTCAACGTCGCAAGGGTTTTTGGTTCCTCGATCGAATCTCCATGTTTTGACGGGGAATATTGCCACCAAAATCTTGTTTGATGCTGGAGTAGCTACAGGAGTTGAGTTTTCAGAAGGTGAAGGATTGGAGAGGAATTCTGTCTCGGTATCTAAAGAGGTCATTCTATCGGCTGGCGCACTTCATACACCACAGATTCTACAGCTATCTGGGATTGGTGATGCAGGGTTTCTGTCTTCTCTAGGTATTGATGTTGTGGAAGATTTGCCTGGGGTTGGAGAGAATTACCAAGATCATTTACTCTTGTTTACAGGACAAGCAGGTGAGTAATTCTTTTTTCGGGGGAATTTATATTAATAAGTTCGAGTAAACGTTGCGGTAAGTAGCGCAAACTTCACGAATGCCACATGGAGTAATGAGATGCTGGAATTGTATGAGACATCACGGGAGGGTAAGAGTCATTGTTATAACTCATGAATAGAGGCTTATTTATTCAGGGCCATTTACCACCGTGGGCGGAAATTTCTTTGCTTTTCTTCCCCTCAGCACCTTCTCGAACGCAACCACCTTCATCTCTGAAGCATCCGCGCAAGAACCAGCCCAATTTCTCCTCTCAAACACAGATCCCTCCATAATCTCAGGATATTCAGCCCAGCACGCTCTCCTAACAAAAGAGCTTTCATCAAATTCCGCAGCGAACTTAGAATTCATACTTGGAGACACATCGATAATCCCCGGTCTCCAAAAACCCTTTAGTCGAGGAAGGGTCTCCATAAATTCCACCTCACCTTTCGCTGGTCCAGTGATCAACCCTCGGTATTTAAGTAACCCATTAGATATCTCTTCTCTTGTCGCTGGATTTAAGTTCGCTCGAACAATCAGAAATTCATCGGCGTTGCAAGATATTGATGTAGTGGAAACTTATCCAGGAACCGCGGTCGTGCAGACAGATGATCAGATTGAGGAATTTATTAGAGAGGGAGTGGATACGTTGCATCATCATGGGGGAACGGCGTCTATGCTTCCTAGGGAACTTGGGGGTGTGGTGGATTCAAGTTTAAGGGTTTATGGGGTGAAGGGGTTGAGAGTTGTGGATGCGAGTATTGTGCCGATGCTCCCCGCTGCTCATTTTCAGGCTACGATTTATGGAGTTGCTGAGAAGGTATGTTTGTTCATATGGTATAAACGAAGGTTTAACTAAATATACGTTGCAGGCGGCTGATTTGATTAAGAAGGGGTCTTGAGATTTGAGAGAATGAGACATAGGCGCCGGCCTGCAGGGCAACTTACAATTTCTTTGAGAGGAGGAGGCTCAAACGGGAAGGTTCCAATAGTTTATTCAAGAAGCGGAATTAATTTTTTGAAATGAGCTCTGCCGATGCTGAATCAAGAACAGGAGAATCTTGTTGCATACATGAACCGACCCAACTGGTCTTTCTTTGCTGAGTTGCTCTTTTTTTCTTTTTCTTCTTCTTAAAAAACCCTTAGATACTACTAGGTAGTAGAGATTAAGAGTCTAGAACGAATTATTAATAAAATCTTCATTTCTCAGCTTCATGGATGTAATATATAAACTTCGTTATGACTAAGGTCCAGCGCTCCCTGCACAGCTGCACTGTGTCCGCATTGAGATACTATCCCATCGCTACTCCCGGGTTTCTAAACTCGGCATGAAAGGTAAAGGGAGGCCCCACAGCAACCCAACTGCCAGAATCTCAAACAATCCAATCTTCTGTCTTACCAGCAGCTTCAATTTCGCCAGCACCGGCCTCGGTAGGACGAAAATCCCCTTGTCAGTCACAATATCCGTCACACTTGCCGCATATCAGAACAGCAGGTCCTCAAAACATCTACCTTCCACCTTCGTATCCCAAAATGTCCGCACAGGCAAGCATGGAATGAAAGAGATGGATATTGTGAAGGTCCTATAGATCAGGATTATGATGGGCTCGATGCGGCCCTCGGTGTTTCATGGAGGGCCCTTCGAAGGTCCATATGCATTAAAAGAGAAGGAAACGCTTTACGTGGACTTGTGAGGTACACTTCTGAAAAGACCAAGTAGATCTCGGGCCATCTCTCAGATTTGGTGAAGCTAGAAGTTCATCAATGGGCCATCCGACTTATTAGACTAAAATGCTCCACTATTAAAATAGTACTTAAACAGATCGCCAAACCATAACCTTTTATATAAGGGAAATAGTGTTAAACTCAAACTCAGCCTCTGATCTCTGAAGAATCTCACCATTCATAAAACCATGACAATACGCCTGACCAACGACTTGGAATCTGCCATCAAACCCATTTACTTCTCTCAAGACCATAGGTACACAAACTCCTTTGATAACCACAATGAAATCTCCAACTTCAGTTCGGTGAGGCACCATGCTAACAATTCCAGTCGACGTCATGCTTTCGCGAAGCTGGAAACAAAAGCGCGCAGCAGCACGGACAAAGCGCTCGTACTGTTCCCACATTAACAGGGCGTCCCTACGAATCCCCTCGGCACAATATTTGGGGCATTGAATGCGTTTTCTCATCTCTGCGTTATCGGGAAGAGGCCAAGTAAGCTCCTTCACCCTTTCGGTTAATTGCCCGGGAAGGTAAGCCATCCGAGTAATTTCACAATACGTCTTCCAGTCCTGATAATACTCCGGTGGCGCACGACTATTGGTGCCTACTTTATGCTCACAAGTCATAGTTCGCCAAATAACGTCCTTTTTGTCTTCGTCTGGATAAGCCGTGGACTCCATAACGTGGGTAGTTATCTGTTCAAGGCAACGCCAGAGTATCGGCCACTGTTGCAACTTACCGTTAATCCTCTGTGTGCTGTCCCCTTCTTTGAATGTCACAGAGGAATGTAGTTGTTCGATCGGTGTGTCTGCATGTTGCAACTGTGGGGATCTGCAAGGTCTGTCCTGGTTCTCTTCCTGGGTATGTGGAGACCCCGGATTTCTCGCATTGTTTACTAGTTCGAGGTCGTCATCTGACACTTCCGGTGGTGGATTCTTACAATATCTGCGTATCCGGCTTAGGCAGGAGATCTGACCAATCCTATAAGCTTGGACTTGCAGGATATCGCAAGTATCGCTTAACGAGAACTCGCCCTCCTCTCCTCCGGCACACGGCCATTGTTCGTCCATATCGGTCAGCATGTTGATTTCGGGAGCAATATTTTCAAATGGGATATTGCTGAGGGACCAATCCGGGACCCATGTTGGCAATTGAAGGGTTGAGTCGGACAAGAAAGCATTGCAAAGCAGCCTGGAAGCTCCGCCTTGGCTTACGTAGAACCTGGCGATTCTAGCATACGTTTCTGCCACGGTCTCTGTATAGTCTGGACGGAGAGATTGTCTTTCTTGTTCCCTACAAAGATTCAGGAACGCAAAAACCTTATCTCGAGGGTCTGTAGATCGAGCGTGTCGAGATCTTTCTAACAAACCAATGAGTCTATGCTTGTCAGGTCTATCAGAGAGGCCGTGTCTGCTCCTAAAGCCTTCCTTTTCGACAATTCCTAGATGTAGCATCAAGGAAATTTGTCGTAAGCCGACCATCGCATCGTTTTCCCAGGCAAGACGACTCTCGGAGTGTGTTGGACAACATGGAAGTTGCCATTCTATTGCCACGTCAAGGACGGTGAAAAACGTGCCACCAGCAATGGTCCAGTCTCCGCACATGACAATGAACTTTTTGGCGGCGATAACTTCCTGAATAATCCATACGCGCCTGAACCAAGGCCGCTCCAGCAAACTCTTGAACGCATGCCAGATATCACTGGTTCTTGGTGGAAGCCGGGCACGTCCCCCCAAAGCGTTGGGAGTTTGTGGCTTTGCATTAATGCCGTACTCCTCGGATGCTGCGACAATAATATCCTCGAAAAGCCCAGGAAGATTTTCGCTCCCGTCAGACGCATGACCCAGATCCACAACCACTTCCCTGGCACCCTGATATATCTGGTACATCATTTCTACTTGAGTTTGCCTCTCCTCTGCATCTTCCTGATTGATGCAGAAGAAGTCGACCCAAACCAACCGAGGCTCATCTTTCAGCTGAAGACAACGCAGAGCCCTGTAGAGGTTGGGTGGTATGGAAATCCTATGATCACCCATGCGAATCGAGTGCTCGTAGGGCCCCGTTCCCCATGTATAAGATAAACAGTCGTATTGAGTGTTTTTCGCCAATGTGGTATCAATCAGATACCCAAATACGTCTCCCCTGAAACCCACACCGTGGATATCTGGCATCATACGTTCTAGGAACAAACGTCCCGCGTCGTGAAAATCCCTCAGCTGTTGTTCCATGGACTGGGAACAGAGGTGGAAGACACGAAAATGTGACGGTTTAAGCTTCTGATAAGAATACCGCATTTCCATAACTAGAACATTGTCGCTGTATATGAGGTATACTGGAGTCAAACTCTTCCCGGGGTCATCCTCCTCTTTTAGTCCTCCGGCAGTGTGGGTTGGAACCTGTTGATAATTCTCTAGCCTTGCGTCTGGGGCAGTGTCCCCAGAAGCAATTTCCTGTTTAGGAGGGGGTGAATCATTCATAGTATCTTTCTGCCTGTAAGCTTCTGCAGAGATGCTGGCAGACATTCTTGCAAACAGATTTTATGTGGTTACCGAAAAGAAGAAGCAATGACTTCGGAGGTCTGCATAATAGATTACAGATGGAGGGTGAATTGATTCTCTTATACTCGGTGTCCTGCAAGCTTTGTCAGCCGCTTTGCCATAAAGGGCAACTATAGACAGGTGCTACAGGGTAAGCTATCAACTACTTTATTATTGTTTCTATATTTTACAACTCCTTAATCTCTGCACCTCTATTTTACTTTTATAGAAGTAATCTCAGGTGCGTTGTTTACTCCCCTGGGTTTGGCGCCCGCCGCATCGGGCAAGGTACGAGTACATGCACGGGCCAGTCGTCGCTTTCAACGTCTAGAAAAGTTCGCCCTCCCCGATATTCGACCATCTTCCTCTTCAATTCTTTCCCAACATTCCCTCCCTTGGCTATTTAATCCCGTCATATGCCACCAACCCCTACCTGCGTAGACCCACTCCGAGTAACCTCTCTGCCGCCCTCGCCGCAACTAAGAACCACGGTCCCAGCCGGCTTGAACCCCGAAGCCTCGATCTGCCACTCTGGATTCGATACTCCTGACTGTCACAACGGCGATCCTTCCTCTGGATAGCATTGCATTGCCCGAGATACGAGCATAGTTGGTAGTATTTGGTTGATTGTCGTTAGTAATGTTAACGTAAGGTGCCTTCGACTTTGGCCGAGGCACCCGCAAGGCTGAGAGTTTCCCAAGAAGCTTACAGGATACATCGCTTTTCAGCGAGGCTGTCAGGTGACGAATATTGCTTTTGCTAGGCATCCATGTGCCATATCACCCCACTGCTCCTTACGAGTACGACATCGCAAACGCGACCAATTTATCCTAACACAAAGGCCCTCGCCAATCTCATCTCTCTAAGGCTTCAATGGCTAACTGGCATCGAGGGTCCTGCAAACGCCCCGATGTTTACCCTGCGGGCGATTCCTGTTATTGTAGTAGTTGCGATACGTTAGCACCCCTCGATCAGGTTGTCCCAGACGAAGCCGGATTCGCTCCTACTCTCCCAGAACTACCTGCTGATCGGAAATTGCATTTAACATGGCCAGAATCAGTCGAGTTCTGGAATGGCCAAGACATTTGCATCAGCCCCAAAGCTGCTGAGGGAAAGAGCCTTAAAGCAGTAGGAACATTCCAGTGCTGCACCAGGGTTCACAAATTCCCACAACAAATACGCTCAGTAACTCCGAATTCGAAGGAAGTCTACAAAACACTAGACACTACAGACCAAATTAGACTTCTCCTACTTTCCAAGGGCAACTTCAATGACCCACTTCATGGGACACTGATGATTGCGCGGCTCAGTAACAATACCGAGTTCCGAGCTCTTTCCTATACATGGGCAGATGCCAGAGGGGACGACTCTCGTTCCCAGGTTATATTCTTAGGGCCGCGATGGAACATGTTCATGGTCACCGCCAATTGTAAAGCAGCCCTACGCCGCTTGCGGCAAAAAGACGACGACTGCATGGTGTGGGTTGATGCAATCTGCATTGACCAAGGAAATGACTTCGAAAGAAACCATCAAGTTGGCCTTATGAGAAGGATATATAGCGCTGCCTCAGAAGTCTTTGTCTATCTCGGCGAGCCATCCTGTTTGAGCAACGAGGGCTTTGAGAGGCTTATGTGGGCTAAGAAGGATCAGCCAATCGACGAAAAAGGACGGCGGTCTCTTAGCGACCTTTTCGACATGCAATATTTCTATAGAATCTGGGTGATCCAAGAGGTTGCGAATGCCAAATTGGCCACAATAAATTCTGGAGGCAAGACCATGGGATGGTCAATCCTTGAGGAGCAGCGGCTCAAAAAGCTCGACATTCTTGATAACACCCCGGAGTGGATATCAAGTATATACCCGCGTCGTGAATATACGACACACGACCTCCCAGCCCTTCTATTCTCTACAAATTCATCGAGAGCTTCGGATCCTCGAGACAAAGTGTTCGCACTGCTTGGATTGATCCAGGATGCCGATCGATTTGGTCTTATCCCAGATTATTCCCTGACTCTTGAAGAGGTCCAAATCGGAGTGGCTTCTTTCTTAATTACCTATGGAGATGACTGCAGTATCCTTGCGCATGCTAAAGGAGTCAATGACCCTGGCGCAGATTCTGATCCAAGAAGGTTTTCGAGTTGGGCACCGACCTGGGATAGAGGATACAGATCTGCCCCCGTACCGAGAGGCTCGAAAACGTTTGGCGCCTATGAGATTTTGCAGAGTGAACATGTCGAATCTCACGTTCTCTCAAACTCAATCTTGGGCGATTTCGCAAAGCCTCGAATACACCATATCGACGGATCTCTCTCTATCCTTGCTCTCAAGCTGATAAATTTGTCACGTCTAACGAAATTTTTCGTCAAATACGTTGAAAAGAGTAGGCCGAGTCAAATTTTGGAGTTTTATCCAGGCTTTTGCCTGCTTCTTGATACGAAGGCAAATGTGAACCGAGACCACGTCGTCCTTCTCAAAGGCTGTGAAACAATTTTTCATATTCGAGAGAATAGAGAGCGATCAGAGAGCAACACTTATCAGATTATAGGTGTTTGCAATATATTGCTCTCTTTGGATCAACCAAACCGCGATCAAAACGTGAATATATCAGAGCCGGATATAGTATCACACTTCCTGTTGAAAAATTGCCCCATGGAGAGAAAACATTTACGACGAATGATTGGGTTAGAGACAGTGCTCAAGACTCTTGGCTGCTGGGACAATACAATCAACCCGTCACCAGATGTTATCCTTTCCGAAGCAATGTTTTTGGATAGTGTTATTAGTCGAGTATTCACTGCCTATATCAAGGGAACTAGTTTTGATCTCACTCAATCTGAGCTAGAGAATTCAGATTTCAAAGAAAAGGGAACCGGAAATCAACCTTTCTTTCCTACGGCCTTGCAGGTTCAGTGGCTTACAACCCGTCTGAGGTTTTGGGACAGTCAGTCAAGCTGGGAAATGGTCAACGCTCTGAACGACCTGCATGAAGGATGGCTTGAATGGAAAGTTCAGATGAGCATCGCTCTTGTTTGGTACAAGGATAGATTGGGTCTCGAAAGCCTGGAAGGAAAACTAAAAGAGAAAGCGAGAGAATTGGCAGATCTTACCATTTCCCTTACAGGCCAGCTTGTACGGGCGACCGGAGCATCTTACATCAAAAAATGTCAAGTGCGCATTGGAAAAGTACATTTGTTGCTCCTTCAACCGACTAGTTCAGGTCCTGTCGTGAGTGCTACGGGTCCTGACATTTATGACGCTATTTTTCAGGTCCTCAGCGAAAACATCGCCAAGGCTCCGAATACCCCTGTCAACATACAGAGCATCATCAGCGGCCCCTTAATCACATCTTCTGATTGGGATTGGAGCGAGCTCGAACTTATCTTTCAGCCACTGGAATCATTTTATTTTAGCTATATCAGAGACTTGGAATGTGTGTGTTCATCGCGGATTTTCTTACGCAAGCTACAGCCACAGGTTAGAGAATGGGAAAGAATAAGTATCCTTTAGCAAGAACCAAGGTGCTGGAAAGCTTCAACAGGAACTACGGAAGCGTGGGAAATAGTATCAAACTAAGGTCTCTTCTGTGTGTTTTCTATAGTATCCGTGCCGTGAGAGGACTTTGGCAAATTCATGGTTGTGGATGTTTAATTAATGGAGTCATTTATAACCCCTATATTCGGTCATCAACTTGGTCAGTAGATACTCTCAATGGTACAATGTAAAAGGAAGTCATTGGTTCATCCCACAACTCTCGTTCGAAAGGTTAGCGACGGGACAATCCGTACTCTTGTACAGACTCAATTTCCCCGAGAACAGCAGGACGAAATCCTGAAGGTCCTGTTGGCAGCTCACAAGGAAGCGTATAAATAATGAACCAAAAGTTCTGAGAAAGACCTTTCGAAATGGACGGCTGCTTTGAAGGAGGGTTTCAATTAGTACATTAAATCTTCTTACTGTTTGGAGTTCGAATGAGTTAGTTATAGATGATTGCCTTTCTAATTGGTCTCTTACGTACCTTCTTCTGAATTGTTAAAGCTATGCGACGAGCGTTGTTCATCCACCCATTTTGCAGAACTTTCAATGGAACAAATTTTCTCAGAAAACACCGTCACATGAAATTAAACTAAGTATCAAAGTCATCTAACAAAATGCTGCACAATCAGCTCGTCCCCTCACCCTCGTTTTCTCTCCTCCACCGCCGCTGCTCCAGAAGCCACTCCACAAGCATATCGCAGCCGAGAACATGATCCTTCAATTCATCATAAAGCTCCTCATCAGCCGCCTCACACATGATCTTCCTGATCTTCGTCGAGCTGACCCCATTCGAAGCACTGCTCTCCGAAGCCCCGAATCTGATTTTCGGGTTTCCGGGTACCGTCAACGCGGTGCAGATCCACTCCACTCCTACCTCCTTCTCTAACCCCTATGTTAGCTCTCCAGTAAATATTGTATAACCAAAGCGGCCCTTCCCTCCGCCCCAAAAAAGAGAGGAAGGAGGTAACACTCACCCCTATCACCACTCTCTCCCCTCTCCCACGCCGTACAGCCCAACAAATCCCTCGGCTTCCCTTCCCCCGGAATATAAAAATCCACCGGCCGCCTCGCATTCAAAATCAAAAACTCATCCAGCGGGCCCCAAACGCCCAACTCCCCAGGCTTCTCGCTCGGCCTACTCTGCACACTCAATTTATCACCGCCCAAAAACCCCACAAGATTAACAGCCCATCCATCAGCGCGTATCATATCCGTCAAGTTCCTTAGGAACGAGATATGACTTTCCATAGTGCCGACGAGGAGGTGTAGCCAGCCGGAAGAGAGCAGAGGGTTGAGGGAGGGTGTTTGAGAGAAGATGGTATTCCGCAGGGAGAGAGGGAGGAGAGTCGAGGGGGTGAGGTGGGATTTGGAGGTTGATTTGGAGGAGATGGTGAGGTCGGGGTCGCAGTAGAGGAATAGTGTGGGGATTTGGAGGGTATGCCGGTGAGTGTATAGGTAGTGGATTGTGGCGAGGTGCCCGACGTGTGGGGGGTTGAAGGAGCCGGGGTAGAGGAGGAGTTGGTTGGTTGCTGAGGGGTCGAGGGGTGGGTAGGTGGTGGGTGTGAGGTTGGTTGGGAAAGAAGAGGGAGGTGAGAAGAGGGAGACGGTGCCCGAGAGAGAGGGGATTTTGAGGGCTTTTTCGAGGTACGGAAGGATTGTATTCGGAGGGGTTGAGTGCTGGTCTTCGAGGGAGGAAGGAGGTGGATTTGAATGAGCAGCCATAATGGAATGTTCGGGGTAGGTGTGTTGCTTGAGAGAAATAAATCGGTAACAAGCTGATATGGAGAAGGTTTTGGTTTTGATTCGATTTGACGTACCTAGTCCTTCAGCTTAATGTTTCTAGTTGTGATTCATATCTAGTAGTTTTTAGAATAAAATGGTGAATCTGAACTTAACTTGAGCAAGTGACTGAACTTTGTGATGGATTACACTTCCACTGCCCATCAATACTCCTTCAGTCAATCCCTCCCCTTCAACAATACCCCGAGACAACACTGCCTCCGTGATGGTCCTTGTGTTGCCTCTAAAGGGTCCTCCACGGTCAGACCAGGACCTCTACATATCAGAGAACCCTTCATACCAGAAATCCAGAGAGGTGATTGCCTAACCTCAATTCAAACCCCATCGCAAAAGTGAGCCAGGTCCGAATCCTCCCCATTCCAAACACAGATTTACTTATCAATTTACCCCCTCAGCTGAACAACTCGATGACCATACCGTCTCTCCACCAACTCCCTCCTCACCCAAACTTCACTAATTTCTCAACCCAGACAAATATGCGAAAGCCGGAACACCTCCAAACCATGGCATGGAACCTCCTCAGCTGTCCCATCACGCACACTACACTTCAATTCTGGAAGAAAACAGCAAAGAAACTTGCATGGATACAGAGAGAAAGAGAAAGAGCAAAGAGGCGGAAGGTCGGATGGTGGTATGGCGATAGTTCGGATTGGGTGGGACGGGCGTTTGTGTCGGTGGAGAGTTTGTTTGTTATTGAGGAGGCGTGTGGAATTGTTGAGATAGGGTAGGGAGGGTTTGTTGGATATGCGATGTGTGGATCTGGCGGATGCTTCTGAGGATAGGGTGAAATATTTCCCAGTTGAGGGGTCCTTTCTCGAACGTCGTAAGCACCTGTCTATCTGGGAATCGTGAATGGATTCTAGCCTGATTATCGTGAGTATTCGAAGTCTTCGTATCGAGGCCCGTCGTAAAACATCACCAAACTGAGAACCTAAAATAAAGCAGATATATCTCCCTTCTTCCATCACCTGAGGAATCATAACCATATACCGCTCCTCTGCTGTATGAAACCTAAGAGTGTACTTTCATATGAGCTCACGTTATTGGCCATTCACAAGCAAGCGAATATCACAAGTGTGCAAACAGAACCTCACTAAAGTGATTTATTTGTGCAGCGTCAAGGCACTCTGTCTATGCTGTCATCTTCAAGCCCACTTATTATTCAGTCTCTGCATTCGCATTGCATCGTTCTCGTGGAAATTCGTGAAGCAGCCTCTCTCCCTGCCATATGATTAGAACCATCAATGCGAGTGAACCATGAAAAGCAAATAAAAACAACTCGTACAAATGGTCCCGCCCAGATGTGGCAATCCTTTGAGGATCCGGGAGAAGGAAAAAGAGTGCAGCAAAATAAGAAAAGAGGCAACGAGGATCAAAGCAACATTAACACAACATTCGTGAGAGGTCCTCAAAGTAGTGCATCTCGTCTCATCAACTGCATGTCGTCGTACCAAGCATCCCATTTCCAGCTTCGACACTTCTCCCTGCACCAAGCATCAATCAAAGGTTTAAAGACCAAGATTTAATGGATGGGCGTGGAGATTCGGCAGAGGCCGTTCTTGCAAGAGTTGTCGAACCAGCCCAAACGCAGGTTGTCCATCCACCAGATCTTGGGTGCGGATGCCACTGTGACGTTGATGCGGACGGAATCGAGGTCCCTGAAGGTATTATCCAGGCTGATCGGGATGAGAGTGCAATTACTAAGAGTAGGGCATGCCTTGATATTGACGCGTTGAGAGGTGACGGCCGTGGTGTTACCAGTAGTGTTGTTATAGCGGAATCCTGTGAATGAGAACTCGCACGGAGGGCCGTTGGAGTCGCAGCCGAATGTTGCGCCGTACATGTTGAAGCCGAAGCAGCCAGTGACGCCGTGATCGCCATTGCCAATGTCTCCGGAGTAGCCGTATTCTAGAGTGTTGGGTCCAGCCTGCAGAAGTTAGCATTCGCATCTCTGATCTATTCAACGCCCATGGAAAGAAAATGTCACCGAAGCTGACGGATTCTGCTCGGCACATTGGAGTCCGCAAAAGAAAGCACAATCATACCATTGGGTCTGTGCCGTTAATGTTGAAGTTGGGAATGAACTCGATGAACAGAGGCTTTGAAGTCGGCAAGTATTTGGCAGTTGGTGGCGGAACAACGACGAATCCATCCGAAAAATCGAACTGGTGATATGGATTGAAGACAGGCTCTGGGGTAACATCATTGGGGTTCGGGTCGGAGACACTTAAAGGGGGAATGTCATCGAACTATTGACTAGGATTAGCATGCATAGGAGATAGGTTTTGGCAGCCTACGGTCAACATAAAGTCTCCATATATACCGCAATTGCTGGGGGTTGCAGATGCAGTCGAGGAGACAGAGGTGGAGGTCTTCAAGGTACTGGTGGGATACGGCGAAATGGGTGTCGTGGAGTTGGATGCAGTGGGCGACGACGTCTTCTTTGAAGATGACCCAGTTGAATGAGGAACTTGCGTAGACGATGAATTTAACGCCTTAGAGGTGGTTGGAACGTGAGGAGTGGATGAGTATCTCGTTGAACTCAAAGCAGGAGTCGTTGAGGAGACTGAATGTCTGATCGAGGACGAGGTCACATTTCCGTAGGGAGGCACAGTCGTAGACGTATACGCGCCAGCATTCGCTGAGGTTGAAGCGTCTTCAGACGTCGTACTGAATGCATTGAAACCTGATTGAGCAGCCAGGCTGGGCAAAGACAGGATGGAAAACGTGGTAGCGAGGCTGACTGGCTGTGAAGGATCGACGGGCATCAAGGACAACGTAACAGGGGAACCAATAGCTCCAGTTTGGACACCAGAATGCGTGGTTGTTGAAGATTTATTCCATCCTCCTGCACCGAACCCCGTGAAACTTGTTCCAGCGTAACTTGATATGGTGCTGGTCGAGCAAGGGGTCGAGAGCGGCTTGGTGGTGGGCTGTTGAGCGTAGCTTGTTGCACCCTTGGCAGCACTTGTACTTGAGAGAGTTTCAATGATGGTGAATTCTTCAGTGGAATAGTGTGTCAAATGAACTGTACTCGTCTCTTTCGAAGGTGAAGAAGCAGCAACGGGCTCGACAGTCACAACGCTGGTCTGGACCACGTAGGACTTGGAAGGAGCAGGAGTTTGACCATTCAACCAGTATGTAGTGCCATTCTCGACCACAAACGTGAGGAATCCATTGGCAACAACAGTCTCACTGTGGGCAACGCTGCCACCGGGTTGGTACGGAGTAACTTCAACGTTGGTGATACGGAGGACTGTAGTCTCGGTGACGGTGGCAACGTATTTTGGAGCGTCAGTGGTTGCGGCATTCTCGAGGAGGGAAGCGCTGCCAGGTGTAGTCAGATGGCTCGTCTCAACAGGGTACAACGTAGCGGTCGACGTGCTTTGGAGCGTGTACGTGGTGGTCGGAGTCAACGCAGAGCTGCAAGGGAGGGTGACGAAAACAGTCTCTGCATATTGGTACACTGTGACGGTCGAGGTCAAGGAGACGGTGACGATGACGGTGACGGTTGTTGGATCACAGAGAGAAGCTGGGGGATCACTTCGCAGAGTCAACACACCGCGAGCAAGCTAATGAGGACGAGAGGCACTTACTGGGAGACTGCAGGCGCTGAAGCCGCCAGCGCAACGAACGCGAGCACACCCATGAGGGCATTCAGGACCGGAGAGCGCATCTTGGTGGAATGACACTCTTTATTTACTCGATTCGATCGGAGATCGTGGATCAGAGTCGTGAGGGTAACGAACGTGGTGGTATTTAGTACCTTGTCAAAAAGGGGTCAAAAGAGCGTGGAGAAGAGAAGGGAAGGGAGATCGGAAGAAGGTGCTGCAATTGTCGAAAAGATCGAGAAGGCGATGAAGTTGAAAGGGAAAGGAATTTGTGGGAGCAAAAGAGAGGCAGGGCTGCGTTTGCAAGTGAGAGGCAAGCGAGCTTACCACCTCCCCTCCACGGCTCTCAGTGGGGGGGCACTCAATATCCTAAGCACCAGGAACAATTCACTCCATCTACCTTTTAGCCTAAACGTCACTTCGATATATGGTTCTTCGGTGATACGTGTAGCTCAGTGTACAACTTTGAGCAAGGATAGTAAAAAAAATACCTTCTTGTAACCGCCCTGTCTTCGTCAAGAACTGGCTTCAAGTGTTCTGCCGTTTTGTTCCAATATGGGAGCATTGAGTGAAGAAATTCTGTTTGTATGGAGCTTCCATTTTATTGCCGGTGTGTCTAGTGTTGGCACTACCTTCGCATCACCAGGCAAGAGATCTCTCCCTCGAGAGGGAAACAGAACCAGAGAGAGCATGGGATTTTCTCCTCGACCGCTCTTGCTTGAGTTCGCCGCCTCTCTATTTGTTCACACTTTGCCGGGCTCCAAGTGACGTTTTTACGGAATTTAGGGCCATGGATACAAACAAAATGCCACCCGTTGAAACACGAGAGAAGAATGAAACGGTCGCACGGCACGCTCCACAAGCTGCCACCATCCGTCTATCGAGATCTTATCCCAGTCAACAGACGAAATGACATGTAAGATCAAACTGAGACTCTTTGCTTTGTGAAACAAGTAGTGTCTGCATCAGAGGGAGACGTGGGTTGTAGAGATCTGCATCACTCTGCGGACTTACCCCGCCATTTCCCCATATTCCCATGCTGGTCAATGGAGAAGAAAAGATGGCCTTGCTAGCTGTCCCAATTCCACTAGCCAACCAGGATCTGATGCATCGAAGACTCGCAAGTTTCTTCAAGCATGGTCCCGAGATCCTGTGACCAATTGATCTAGTCTCGATTCACGTCTGATATCCCTGGAACCTTCATTGCAATTATTCGTCGCGAAATCAATATACCTCTTCAGCACAGTGGGATCCATTGTTCGAGAATATTGTGAGAATTAGGCTTGAAAACATGCAGGCTGCGTAGTGAAGAAGATCGAAGTGAGGACAGAAAAGGAGAGGTGTCGTTGATGCAGCCAGCCGAAAAACAATGAGGCCCCCACGCCAGGCATCACAAGCCCCTCGGCCAAAGTGCGTCATCAGACAGGGGTCACCAGGCACATCCCAAAAGGCCTCAAAACAGCTTCATACTTCCATCTACACCCTCCTATTCCCCGACCTCCTCCTCGTTCTCTTATAATAATACCATAATCTCCTCTATCATGCCAGAAGTACGCCCAATTGCAGCGGCCGCCCTGCAGCCCATCCGCAACGTCGTCAGCGCATCCTTTCTCTATCCCTTCAAAGGCGTCTACTACTTCGTCTCCCACCGCGAATTCTGGCCTCTCTTCGGCCGGCAGCTGATTCCCTTGACTGTCATCTCGCTCGTTGTCCTTGGCCTCCTCTTCACTTTCACCTATCTTCCGCAAGTCGCGTTTCTGCTGATCTTCCATGGCCCGACGGCATGGTTCAATGCTGTGTTCCTCGTCCTCGGCGAAGGGCAGATACTTGTTGCTTTATTATTCGAGGCCTTTATGGTAGATGAGACGCTGGTTAATGTCTTTGATGTACGTCTAAACCCGAAATGATCGCAGATTCCTCCGATTCTGCTCTGCGTCTTCTTTCCAGTTCTTGAACATGGCTAAACCCCATCTTCCAGGCAACACTCATCCGCGAAGGGCAGGTCGACCTCGTATCCCCTTCCCGTATCCTGTTCCACGATGCGCCCAATTCTGTGAAGATGCTCGGCAAGCCCACAAGTACTGCGGTTTACTCCCCATTCTCCTTCCGCCAGATCGCCGAATTCATACTGTTCCTCCCGCTCAACTTAATACCCGTCTTCGGCACACCGTTCTTCTTGGTCTTGACGGGCGCGCGTGCGGGGCCGCTCCACCACTGGAGATATTTCAAACTGCTGGGGCTTTCGAAGAAGGAGCGGAAGGAGGCGATCAGAAGAAGGGGTTGGAAATATACTTGGTATGATACCGGTTTTCGCGACGGCGGAAGGGAGGTGCTGACTTTTTTCTCTAGGTTTGGAACAGTGGCTCTGCTACTGCAACTCGTGCCCGTCCTGTCGATGTTCTTCCTCCTTACCACCGCAGCGGGATCCGCGCTCTGGGCTGTGAAGCTGGAGGAGCAGAAGAGGTTGATTGCTGAGGCGCCAGTCCCTGCACCGACAACTGGCACCGACGAGGAGGCCCCGCCCCCGCCTTATACTGACGATCCTATATAGAGTAGAAGCTTTACAGTCAATAGAACGGCATACAGTTGTACGGATCTGTGCAGGAACGAAAATGTTTCCAGCTTGCGCGCCAGGTGCAAGTGATACATCGCAAGATCCAGAATGGCCTCTTCCTACTGCTCAATCATGGCGAATTTGCGCTGTTGTCTGACAAACTGGCTAGTTGCCAAACCACTATTCACTGACAGGCTTCTCCCCCTGGTGCCAACAGCTATGGTATATTTCATTTCCCACGAGTTAGTCTCGTTTCCGCGGAGCTCTGCAGTCTCAGGGGACTACCAGCAACCGGCAACATTAGCCTCTGCACATTTTATACTTGCTTGCTTTTGTCGCACGTTTCTTCGTCTCTGAATGGCGCAAATACAATCCACGTCAAATGGTCAATTGGATGCGGGGCATACTTTCAAACACGCCCCGCCATCACGAACCGGGTAAAG
Organism: Hyaloscypha variabilis F; assembly: GCA_002865655.1. Classification (NCBI taxonomy): domain Eukaryota; kingdom Fungi; phylum Ascomycota; class Leotiomycetes; order Helotiales; family Hyaloscyphaceae; genus Hyaloscypha; species Hyaloscypha variabilis. The sequence continues at coordinate 2,362,160 of KZ613943.1, read as the reverse complement.
CTTCCCGTCCAAGAAAAGTCTACAGGGATGCCATGGTCGGTTACACCTCCACAGATCTCCAACATCAACGACTTCGCATCACCATCGACCAATCATCGCCCAGACAACAAAATCCGTGTATCCCGTGCCAATGCACCCGACCTCTTGGATTCTGGGGAAAGCTCTTGACCCTGCAGACTAGATTGCCTCATCATGCGTGGCTGAGCAAGGCTCTGACGTCTCTGACGATGCCGCGCATAATCTACCAGGCTTGAACTTCCTCTTTTGATGAATCGACATCGTGAGATGAAACGGAGCGCCGCTCCGTTGGCTGATTGCTCCTGTCAGGTTTTTCTCTCCCCGCTACTTGGCTTGCTGGATGGCTTCACCCAAGCGGGTCCTTGCCTTCAGGTATTGGCGAGAGATGGCGAGAGATGGCGCGATGGGCCTCCCTCCCGCCCCGATGAACCAAGAAACTTGGTGAAAGTCCAAGGTCGAGTTATATTACTTGGCAGACAATTTTTTTACGTGTTTTGCAAGGCAAGACGGCACGATGGGATCTCGCCAACGCAGCAAGGTTGCTTGTCAATGGTAAATTGTTACGCCGGCCAAGAACAGTATTCGTTCAGGATCCTGGTCTCTGACCTGTGCTAACCCTTCCTCCCCGTGTTTGACATCTTCTGCACCTTTGTGCTTTATAAAGGGGAACCCATCCCGTTCCTCCCCTTCCGTTCCTAAAGTTTCCTTCTACCATTGCCTTCAATCATCAACGCCGCTTCCCGAGTAGAATAGCCCGTGCACTACACTTCGTTATGCAGCTCAAGAAGCTTCTCCCTCTTGCTCTGGGAGCTGTGGCGTCAGCCCAGAGTCTCACTGCCCTGCTCGCATCACAGAACTCCTCCCTCAGCGCCCTGAGCAGTAAGTCTCCTCCCCCTCTCTTCTCAATCCCAACTCACACATCCGCAGGCCTCCTCGGGACAAATCCAACCCTCGTATCAGCTCTCAGCAACGCAACCAACATCACAATCCTCGCGCCCAACAATGACGCTATATCGACATTCCTCAACTCTTCAACCGGTAAAGCGGCGGCCACCAATCCTGGTCTCGTCACTGCCCTGTTGACCTACCACGTTCTCAATGGTTCTTATCCAGCTTCGGCTTTCACGAGCACCCCTCAGTTCTTGCCCACTCTCTTGACGAATGCGACATATGCCAATGTGACTGGTGGTCAGGTTGTCGAGGGGCTCCTCAATGGCTCCAGCGTAGAGATCTTCAGTGGTCTGCTGGCAAAGAGTACCGTTGTGACTGCTGTATGTTCCCAGCATACCTTCTTCCAACTTTCTTTTTCCCCCATCGTCTCTTGCTAACTCCTCCAGAACCTCAACTTCACCGGAGGCGTCCTCCACATAATCGACACCGTCCTCACAATCCCCGAATCCGACGCCGCCACTGCCGCAGCCGCAAACCTGACTGCCCTGACCGGCGCCCTCACAGAAGCCAACCTCGTCTCAACAGTCGACTCCCTCCACGACGTAACCATCTTCGCGCCCTCCAACGCCGCCTTCCAAGCAATCGGCTCCGCAGTCGGCACCCTCTCCACCGCCCAACTGGCCTCAATCCTCGAATACCATGTCGTTAGCGGCACCGTCGGCTACTCATCCTTACTCACCAACACCACTCTAAAGACCGTCAACGGCGAGAGCGTAACCATCACCGTCGAAAACGGCACCGTATTCGTCAATTCCGCCAAGGTCATCACCCCCAACGTCCTTGTTGCCAACGGTGTCGTGCATGTCATCGACAGCGTCTTGAACCCGAACAACACGAGTGCGGCGCCAAACCCGTCCACGACCACAGCTGCATTTTCAGGCGCGAGCTCTGTGAGTAATGTCCCGTTTACGAGTGGTGTGAGCCAGAGCACCACGCTTACGGCGGTGACGACGAGTTCTTCGAAAGCGGGGGCGGAAGGCTTTGTTAGGGCTATGCCGACGGGTGTTGTGGAGATGGGTGCACTTTTGGGTGGGGCCGCTTTTTTTGCTGCTGGGTTGTGAGAATTTGATTTGAATGGAAGTGTTGAGTTGAATGTGAATTCTCATTCCTTGATCAGGTGCCCAAGGCTCCATGTAGAGAATGTCTATACCAAGGAAGGAGTTTAATAATTCCGAATGAAAGCCATACTGGCTTGTGAATAGGACGTGGAACCATTGATTCAAATCACATGACGATAGTTTGCTATCCAAAAGTCCGGAAAATCCAATACTTGTAATTAGATTTCAGAATAATGCAATGAAGCAATGGCGCGAATAGTGCTCTCAACGGCTCTAAACAGAACCAACAGACGACCACTCAAAAATCAGCCTGCACAGGCTTCTCCTCCTCCCTCTTCTCCCCTCTCTCTTGCTTCCCCTTTCTGCTCTTCATCCACTCCTGAATCTGCTCATCAATACTGATCTCCCCTTCTACTTCCTTAGAAGAATTCACACCACTAGCCTTAATCGTCGAGCCAGAGCTGGACTTCGATAACTTCGACGACCCTCCCATTCTCTGGGAGCTGGGAGCTTGCTCTTCAATCTGCTCATCACCACTCTTTTCCTCCGCATTCTCGCGCCGCTCATTCGACCCCTTAGAGCCTTTCATCCACAGCCCCCGATCCCCACTATCCCCCGACCTCGACGAGCCTACCGAGTCCTCCGGACTCGGCACCTGCTCCACCTGCACCACGGGCGTCGGACAAGCGCCCCCCAACAACCCCTCATACACTTCCCCGATCTCCTCCCCCAACACCACAAACTCCTCATACTCCCTATCCCTACACGTTAAAAGCCTCTGCAATTTCTTTCCGCAAGACTCACGTTTCTGGAGCGCGGCAGAGAGTTTGGAAAGGCGGGATTCGAGGGCAGAGACGGTGGAGGCGGAGGTGGTGCGTGCGGTGGCGGTGGGTTGGCGGGCGATTAGGGAGGTGCTGTGGATGGTGTGGAGGATGGAGGAGAGGATTTGGATGTCGAGGTTGAGGTTGGGTTTGGTTGTTGATGGAGTGGTGGGAGGGGGGACGGGGGGTTGGGTTGAGGGCGGCATTTTGGATGGAGGGGTGTGGTTTATGGATGGGAGAGGGGATGAGGGAATGGGTGAGGTGGTTATATGGCTTTGCTTGCCAGCGGAGTTTTGGGATTATTCACAATGTGGGAGGGTTAGTATTGTTGTGAGTTCAGCTAGGGATTGTATTGATTTGATATTGTGATGATATGTTGCGGGATATTGACTTGATGTTGTTTGGGATGAACTCCCAGTCAACGCCATGTGAATACTACAGTTAAAAGGAATGCTCCGATGATTCTAGGTGTAGAAAGTTTGCATATGAAGCCATTGTGCTGCAACACGTGTGCTATACAGAAAAATCGAACGGGAGTCTTAGGAAGAGATGTCTCGATAATACAAGCTTTTCCGTTGTAATCTTCTTTTTGTTTATTGACTTTCATAAGCGAGGCTAGAGCGGAGGAAACTATTACCTGGATTCCTAATTTCAAAACTCAGTTTATTTCTCATGCTACAACTGTGCTGAGCTGCGCCTCAATTATAGTAGTCAAGTCGAATATATTCGCGTTTCGCGGTCCCATATTCTTATCCATTCGCTATTAATGCTTTTATTTCCTTTTCTTTCCCATAAAGCACTTTCTCGCGCTCCTGTTTCTCTGAAATTCAAACTCGGTTCTGCTTCCCAACCTCTCCTTTCTCCACCTCGTCCCAGCATCACTCGCTCCTTCTTCGTCTTCTTTCTTCCGTCTATTCAGAATCAGCTACTTCAATCTTTTCACCGGTAAGAGCCATAACACTTACATTGGCCCTTTATTCAAGTCATCCCAAATCCTAACACTCTTAGCCTGCAACTCCAACACCGACTTCTCTAGATCGAAACCCTCCCACAACCATCTTAATTTCACTCTGCAATTATCCGCGCCTTTCAACGCAGTTTCCAGGCTGTCCACATCAGCCTTTAGCTTTTCGACAAGTTGATGGTAGACGTGTCGCTTTGAGGGTGTATATTGGCGAGCAACTAGGTCTTGGGAGTTAATAAGGGAGATAGTGTGTCGAATTTCCTGGAGATGGGTAAGGAGTAAAGTTCGGCGCCTTTGGAGTTTACGCATATCGTATTGAGGTTGGGTTTGTGGGTGCAAGAGTTTTGGATGGTGACTAGGGTAGAGATTGAAGGAGTAAGTAATGATAATAGAAGAGAGAATAAGAGCAAGGCTTTGTATTTGATATCTGTGAATAATTCATCCTCCAGTTTCGCTTGCTGTCTCTCTATCCCGTTCAACTTTTCACAGCAAGGCTGACTCAGCGCCCCTCCGACTTGTCACTCCCGCCTTCATTCAGAACCAGCTCTGCTTGCGCTATTCAACTGTTCCCAAAATCCAATTCTCTGAAATCTAAGCTCCAACACCTTTTTCTCTACGTCATAGCCTGTGCACCACTTCTTAAATCTCGTCCACGAGTTGGCGATATCTCTCTTTGTTACCGCGAGTTCGAGTTCATCGAGGTGGTATTCAAGGCGAGCAACAAGGTGGGTGTACGTATCTAGCTTTGATGATGGAAAGTTGTGCATGACGAGGTTTCGCGATTTGATGAGGTTGAGGGTATTTCGGACGTCTTGAAGATAGGACCTCAGCCGTGCGCTCCGCCTCTGTCCTTCTTGCATTATTGAATACCTGGAAATTGTAGGTCTCTAGCGGTTTAGAACGGGATTTGGGGTGTATGAGGTGGGAGAGGAAAGGCTTTGAAGAGTTAAGGGAAAGAGTGGAGCACGCTGTGACTGTCTATTATGTTGATATTATTCACCCTTAGACTCTTGTTACGCAACATCCTCCAGATATTATTGTGATTCACTAAATGTAAATCCTTGTATTACTAGGATAAAGTGCATCAAAGTCGACACTATTATCTTACAATCCCAATAACTTTTTCCCACAATTCCCTTTCAAATGATATTACCAACCAAGTTCATCACACTCTTCTCTGAGCTCTAATACAATAAGCCTAAAATGTCTCCCGATCAAGGCAGAGAGGAACCTCCAACCACTGCTTCCTGCTGCAACTTATTCCTAAATCCAACGACCTCGCATATCAGCTCCACGAGGTCACGTTCATGCATACCATGATACCACGTTTTTGACCTCGTAATCAACCGTTCATCGGACAGCTCAGACTCCCACTTCACTATCTTTTTATCTAGTTTTTGGTACTGAGTTCGTGCGGCGCGTTGTTTGTACTTAGTGGGCTATCGTTCCATGAAACGCTCTTCGCGAATCTCAGTTAGGATTATTCGGCCAACTTTCAGATAGGAATCGAGGATTTCTTTCCTAGTCTTCGTTTCAGTTATCATGATTTCGATGTCAAGGGCAGTGTTGTTGGGTATTTCTTGGAGGGAATATTCGAAGGAGAGGAAGGGCGGGGAAGAGGCAAGGTAGATGTAGAGAAGTAGGATACCCAACAAAACGTGCAGATTTTATAGAAGACTCTAAGAATTTGTGTTTCTTGCAAAATCCAAGAGATTCTTAAGCGTCAGCTTCTTTATCGCTACTACTTGGATAGAATTATTATCGCACGCTACGCAAAATCTTTTACTGATTCACTTGACTTATGCCGTAAAATTCACCACCGCGGCGTTCACAAAGCTTAAATTTTGATGATGAGTGAATAATCTTTCGCGAGTTTCGACGCTTCTATATAGAGCTGACATCGAAATTGTAAACGGTGCTCGGAAAGGCGAAGGAGGAAACTCTTAACGACGAACAAGCCCGGGGTCTGTAGGTCGCTCTCCATGTGTAACCATATGATCAGCAGAGTCGAATTCTCTGTTTAGAAACTGTTGTGAATCCCATATTACGTCAACAAGAACAGTTCTGAACCAGTGGACTACAAAGGTTTTTAATGCAGTGCTTATTGCTGTGGGTGGTCTAGGCTTGCAAGGAGCAACCACAGGTAGCACAGTGTCAGGACAAACATAGTCCTGTCTTACGTTAAACAGAGAGACATCTCCGGCTGCCCCCGTCGGGTTGATGCTGGTGGTATATCCTACCACATGGCCGATCTTTGCGCTTGCTTAGGTTCGTAGCAATCATCGTGCCACTGTCTTTTGCCGATCTTTGCTCGTAGTCTCCTTACTTTGTGAACAGTATGCTTACACCTGAGAAGGAGATCGACTGTCTGCTACAAAACTTTGAGAATTTCGCCACAATTCAGAGAAATTTTAAACTGTACACGGTTCCACCATCTGCAGTTCTGCGCACGCTGTGCAGGGAGTGTTGTGAGTCCTGCGTAGCACAACATATCCCCTACCTTAGCTAAGAGACACAGGCACAGTATTCTCGTCACAGCTGATTTGAGTGCTCACATGATAGCCGTCTTGTTAGCCTTGGTCAGCGTCTCCAAGTGTAACACTACCGTCGATACTCCCCACTTTTAGTCTAATGAAGAAAGACACAGCACATAGCAATCAGAGTAATTACCAATTTTGGCCTATCTAATTGAATGTTATGTTGAAACAGTCTCAACTAAGAACTTAATGATTGCCACAGATTTTCAGTGTCTCATAATCTGTGATCCGGGATGACAGGGCGATGGCGGGGAGCAAGAGTCAACTTCTGCATTTGGGATCATTCTTCAGGAACATAAAAGCCAACCTCAGAAGGTGGTATTCACTCTTCATTATATTCTACCCACCAAAACTTTCAACCATATATCTGAAATCATGACTGCGTATACCTTAGTGTTGACGTTTCTATCTCTGACTGCTGCTGTTCAAGCACAGTTGCCACAGTTGAAACTGCCCTGGGGAATTTGGGAGGGGCAGCCTTTACCTCAGGACGAAAATGTGAGGCTCTTCTTATTTCTATTTGCACGATAAAGGTATCATTAATAACCGCTCCTTAGATTTACCACTTCAAAAATGTTCGCTTCGGAGCTCAGCCCGAGCGCTTCGGTCTCGCCGACTTTCCGGACTGTAAGTCGGCGCTTAAGTCTTTCTTTCTTTTGGACTCTTTGTGTTTCTCGCCTCGAACAAGGATTCCAATTGTCGTTCACTTACTTAATTAATGGCTGGATGATTGCTAATTTTCCTCTAATGTAGGGACCAATGATACGCTCCAAGTGATCACCGGTGAACTGAGCTGCCTCCAGATCAGCCCGGCTCAGCTCAAAAACCCCCCAGGTGGCAAGAATCCTCTCGGAGATGAGCATACCCCATTTATCAAACAGACTGAAGATTGCCTTTTCCTCGATGTGTACGTACCAGCAGTTGCTTTCGAGTACGGTGCTCCATTATTGCCCGTCACGGTGTGGATTTACGGTGGTGCTTATGCATACGGGAGCAAGAGCCAATTTGGCCCACTCTACACAGGACAATCTCTTATCACAGCATCGAATTATCAGGTATGTGATGACAGAGAGCCTCTTTATTGTTCTGTACAATCATTGAAGGGTCTTGTGAGCCAAGATCCTAGTTGAACCAAGTCTATCTGAACCAGCAAATGCTAAACTCATTATAGACCATTTTCGTGGCAGGCAATTATCGCGTCGGTGCTCTTGGATGGCTGGCCGGCAACTACATGGAGAGCGTTGCACAGCCAAATGCCGGCCTACATGACCAAGAGTTACTTTTCGAGTGGGTTCAAGAGTACATCAAGCTTGTTGGAGGAGACAATGGACAAGTCAGTGCATGGGGAGAATCAGCAGGTGCTGGTTCTATTCTACACCACCTCACTCGCGCGGACGGCACTTTCGACCCTCTATTCCAGACATTCGTCGCTCAGAGTCCTGCTTTTGAATGGGCTTGGGATAACTCTCTCGGAGGAAAGCTTGATCAAACTTTCGCGAGTTTCTCTCGACTAGCGAAATGTGATGACTTTGACATCTCTTGCTTGAGAAAGGCCAGCGTGGAGACAATTCAAGCGGCGAACCAACAACTCTTCAATGTGGTCAGGCAGACAGGCTTGTTTCCGGTCGGCCCAGCTATCGATGGCGAATGGGTTAAGACTATTCCAGCGGTAGCCCTCTCTCAAAGTATGTCCTGCCCCATCTAAAATATTTGGTTTCGACAGCTCTGACGTGAATGACTTGTGCTAGAAAAGGTTTGGCCCGGAATTCAGGCGGGAATCATTTCCCATTGCGCGAACGAGGCGTACCTTTTTGTTCCCAAGGACATAGACTCGCAGGGGGACTTTGATAAATATTTAGCCACCTTCCTCCCTGGCGATGATCTCTCTTCACAACGGAATGAAGTAAGGCAACAGTATGACTGCAACGTAAACTTCGGCGGCAACTTCACCAAGTGCGTCCAGGAAGTTATTCAAGACCTTTCCTTTACCTGCAATACAAGACAGCTTTTAAATGCGTACCCGGAAATCTCATACATGATGGAATATGCATTCCCTTCGGCAGATCTAGCCTATCACGCCAGCGATTTGATTCCTTTGTTCATGAACAACAAGTCAGAAGCTAGAGCTCTATTGGAACTTCTAGGTGCATCAAAGCTGGAAGCCTTTTGGTATGCCGAGTCACTGTCAATTCTTGTACCTAGGTATCAGAACTACCTGGCCTCATTCGCATTGGGGGGTGATCCCAATGCTTTGTCCTTCACCCCTTTTTCCGAATGGCCGATCGCAGATGGAAGCGACGACAAACTCTCCAACGTCATGAAAGTGGGATTGCCATTGTATGGCCAAAGTGCTTTCAAGCTGGGATCCGATAATCAGAACACGAAGAGCAAATGCAATTTCTGGGTTGACATCGCAAAGAGTATTGTCGACGAAGACGCTACGGGAGAGTTTGACACCACTGACAGCCAGAAGATCTTGCTGAAGGAAGGATCTAGTCGGGTGATCGATCTCTGAGATCGTAAGAAGTGCGTGCGAGGGACGATAAGTGAAGTCAGACACACTGACTTCTTGCCTCAGGTTTCAGCAGTAATGTAATTGCTATAGCAATCCTGTAATGAGAACCGACGAGATCATAGCCCTTTGCATCGAAAGAGATCCTTCTGAGAGGAGGAATTAAGAGACCTGTACCGACGCGCTTGCGCTAACTTTGTATCTCCCTGCATCGCGATTATATTCACTAACCCAAATACAAAGATTTATGCCCGCCCGACTGAGCAATTATCCACCCTTAACGAAGAATATAGGAAATTATTGCCGTCGCCTAGGAATAGCACGTGAATAGTACATTGTAATGTGAAATATGCAGCATTTCCTCTACTGTAAAATGATATCTTCTTCCTTCCATGTTTCAGAGCCCACCAGCTCTCCTTTCATCACCCCATGAACATAGCATCCACCTACCACTAGAAATTTATTCTGAATTTCTTCATTCGGTCTCAATACGAATGGCAGTGTGCCTCCCACGGGGACATACACCGAATCCCCGACTTCAGCTTGCAGAGGAACTATACCAACGTATCCCGTCTCCGTTTCGCACAGTTTATAAAACGGCATGAAAGTGAACAGACGTTTGAGGTAACCGTTCATGTCCTCCCAGCGCGGGAAAGGGCCTTCCGGCTTAAGATTCTCGATGATGTTCTTACACACAAGGTATTGCTGACCATATTCGCCTGGTGGGCCGAAACCGTTGTCTGTTGAGGAATTTCCGATCAAAGTCTTCCACTGGACGTCGAATAATGGCTCCCCAGTCACGTAAGACCCTCGTTTAAGGATAAAGGTGTCCGCTTCCTCAAAAAAATGCTGTAACCTAAAGTACCAGCTGTCATCGGACGGAATTCCTGGGGTGCTCACGGCCGTTCTTGAAATAATGCCGACATGAACCGCAGAAAGGACGATTTCCCTTTCGTTGTTGGTGCAGCGGATATTGGGGGTTGTGTCTGCAGCAGCCTTGTAGATAACGCGCGTAGAAGCAATGTTATTAAGTTGCCTACTCTCTAAGAGCTCCGTTTGTGTCCCTATGCAATTAGCGTTACTTGAAAAGAGATTGGGAGAAATTGAGGCTGCTTTCAAAAATACGAAGTATGCCGGACCCTGACGATTATGCCTTCTAGGTTGTGAATCACAACAGAAATAAGACATCGTGGGCAACGACGTCAGAAAAAAGTAAGAAATAAAACAGAGAATCCGCTCTAAGTACTTACAATCAGGAACCCACGTGGGAATATACACGTTTCTATTCGAAAGACCAGAAGACAGGTGCAACACCTGGATACCATTCCCGCTCCGCACGAAATAATTTGCGTATCTCAAGAAAACAGACTCAATATAATCGTCGTAATTGGGCCGGAGAGCGATTTCATGGCCGTCTAAGGCCAAACCCAGAAAGGCAAAGAGTCGATCCCTTGCGTTTGTGGCCTCGCTCTTGCTGAAGAGGAGGAGCAGATGGCATAGAGGGAGGCGAATCTTGTCTTCATGTGGGGTAATCCTCTCAATGGACTGGCTAAGCCATTGGGTTATCGGTTTCGTTGCTTCCGGTACCTCGCGCAATTTCATGACGACTTCCTTGAGAAGGGGCCATTTACCCCAGCTTGATATCTGCAATTCTTCGAGCCCAGTCTCGTCTCTCTCGCTGTAGCTTCGAATGACATTCGCAATGGATGGACCAAATCTGGTCATATTCTTGATCTCCAACATGACTGTCAGCGACATCGAGCCTGACCATGCCTCACTCCTCTCTTCTTGAATGTTCCAGGCATCGATCGTTCCCAAGTCCAGAAGAGAGTACTGCATCATTTTCTCGTGCCCACTGATAAATTCTTGCCAGCCCAACTGTGTCTTTCCACAAATCATCAAAGCATCTTCTGCCAGTATGAACTCCTGTACAACCCATGCTCTTCTAAACCACAGCCGACGCCAAAAGTTGAGCAGTGCGAACCAGGCGCCATCGCCACTTGGTGGAAAGCCGTTTGCTGCCATCCACGGTGCCGAAACCGATCGTGATTGAAGGGTGTTTGTCTCGAGCTTGCCAATCTGCTTGAGCAAACCAAGAGCGATACTGCCGTTGCCTTCATCTGCTCCTAGCCAGACCAGTACGCGACCGGCTGAAGAATAGATTTGTCGCATTAACATGATCTGCTGTGTCTTCTCCATTTTGTCTTCTTGGTTGATACATAATTGATCTATCCAGAGAAGCCTTTCCTTTTTTCCTCGGCGCAGATGCATGAGCCCAGAAGACAACGACTCCGTAATACGAAGAATTCCTTGGGGAAAGGTGATCTCGTGGGACATGAATGCAGGACCCCAGGCGTATGAGAGGGCTTCGTAGGTAGGATTGTCAGCAAGATGTACATGCACGAGCTTCCCTTTCAATCCGCCAAATTTTCCTGGTTCTAAGCACAGGAGGCGGATCTCGTCTTCCCCTTTCAGGGGCCTGTAAAATGATCCCGTGAGTTCAGGATCTGGCTCAGGGAAAAACTCTTGCTTCATCATGGCTGCCAAGTCGTCTAAAGAATCCACCGCTTCGGAGGAGGGAATTGAGATGCCAGATTTCCTTGCGAGAGTGGTCACTTCTTGGTTCGAGATGATGGAGTCTTGTCTGTGAAATTATTAGTTGGGGGCCAGAATTTGGTGTGTTTTTGAATTGTACTGCGCTGCGCCCACCACACTGACTGGTACATCGCCAAAGAAATCATGCCTCATCAAGGACTCCAGCTGTGTTGAGAACAGCGCATTGTCAGGCTCAGGGGTCAGGCTGAATGTATCCTGGAGAGACTCCATTTTTGCTCGATGGGCGGATGGCACGATCGTAAAACCCTTTTCCCGCGAGCGAAACAAGGCGTACTCATAAAATTAATTGTAGCAGTAATAATTAAGGACTGTCAAGCGGACAGATGAATTACAGAGGACGGAAGAATTGCCTTTGAGAGAGAAATCCAGCTGAATTCAGGAGAAGCCGAATAGCGCTAGGTTGTTGCCAATGATTCGCTCGCTACAAGGTGCTATTAATTGCACATGCACCGCTGAAGCCACAGCGTTTCGCCAAGACCAAGAGCGGCTGGGAAGTCGATCTCGGGACAGCCCGCATTTGTGCTAAGCCAAATAAAAAGATAAATACAAACATGCCCTCTTCGCCATGCTTTCTGTTCGATTTTATGACATATCTCCTAGGAAGCTGAAATATTAAATGGCGAAATGCTATCTCAGTTGGACTCCGTTGCTATGAGAGTCGAAAACTCGTAGATTGCTTTAAGCTAGGGCAAGATTATTGTCTTGAAGTTTACTTTAACTCCTTCCAGTAATTCACCCCTTCTACCTTAGACACATTCTCTTCCGGCACATTGCATGCATATTTGCCAAGGAAACTTTTTAACGTAATTCTCGAATATAGCTGAGCTCATAAACAATTTATTGCTGCTTTTATAGATACCACGCTTTTTAGTTTATTCAAGAAACCCCCAAAGATTGTTCAGACTCTCTGCCAAACTAGGATGAGCCCACACGGCATCCTGAAGCTTCTGATATCTTACACCACCCATAATAGCCATCTGCACCACAGCCATGACTTCTCCGCCTTCAATTCCCAAACAAGTAAAACCTAAGATTTCTCCCGAGTCTCCGTCCACCACCGCCTTCATCAATCCCTTACTCTCATCCGTCTCAAGTGCCCTCGCCACCCAAGCCATTGGCATCTTTGCAGTTTTAATATTCTTTTCCGGAAATTGTTTCCTCGCTTCATGTTCGTGCAATCCCACGTGGCCGAGTTGTGGATCTGTGTACACCACATACGGCACAAGTCTCCCGGTTGTGCCAAGTTTCGGCGCCTCTGGTGATTCCGGTAAGAGATTGGCCTTGATGATGCGGAAGTCGTCGTATGAGATGTGGGTAAAAGCCGGTGGCCCTTTCACATCTCCTAGCACATACACGTGCCCGGCGGTTGTCTGAAGAAACTCATTCGCCACAATGTATCCCCTGGCATTTGTCTCGATGCCCGCCGCTTCCAAATTCAAAGACTCTGTGTTGGGTACCCGTCCGGCTGCAAACAGAATATGCGTCCCTTCGATCTGTTGCTCCGCACCAGCATGCTTCACACTGAGTGTAAAGGAGCCATTTTCACTGACAGAATCAACACCCACTGCTTCGCTCTCGAGCTTGATCACCACTCCCTCATCTTCTAAAATCTCTTTCAGTGCCTGGGCGACCTCTTGATCCTCTCTTGGGAGCAGCTGCTTTGCCCTTTGCAGCACTGTGACAGTACTACCCAGTCTCCCAAACAACTGTGCAAATTCAACACCCACATATCCGCCTCCAATCACTACCAACTTTTCTGGAACGGCATCAAGTTCCTGGATACTAGTAGAGTCTAGCACCCTCTCCTTGCTCAATTTCTTAATCCCCTGCAAACTCGGAGTGGCCGGCCGTTCCCCCACATTGATGAATATGTTCTTGGCCGTAAGAATTTTCTCACTTCCCTGTCCACCGCCCGTCACGACATGAACCGTAGTCGGGGACACGAACCCAGCTTTGCCCATCAGAACCTCAACACCAGCATCCTTTAGGCGCTTCTCACTCCCACCACGGAAACTTTCGACGATGTCTCTCTTCCTCTGTCTCACTTTCTTCATATCCACCAACACCTGATTCGTCTCATTTTCTTTGCTCGTGTGGATTCCATAGTCAGGCCCTCGCTGGGTGAGATGGGCGACTCGCCCTGATGTAATGAGTGTCTTGGTTGGTGTACATCCTTCGTTGACACAGCATCCTGCGATGTGAGTGCTCTCTATGAGTACAACCTTCTGACCCGCTTTCGCAAATGCGGATGCGAGAGGGGTGCCGGCTTGGCCGGAACCAATTATCAGCGCGTCGTAAGGACGTTGAAGAGCCATGGAAAACTGCCTGCTAGTATAGTGGTAAGGTTGAATTCGACAACGGCTACGAAAGTAGGAAGAGCGTCGAGTTGCGTGACGAGAAAGGTAAAGTGTGAAGCTGGGAGAACATGGATAGGTGAACATGTGATAAAGGAGAAAAGACTGCAGTTCACACAGTAGGTGGCGTGTAGTGCTTTGGCTTTGAGAGATGTGGTGAGGTTATAGGATTCATGGTGTGTAAGCATGTTGCAGCTACCCCTCACGAAAGGCGGTCGTAAGCGGCAGAAAGCGTCCCTTTTCTCCCCGAGAATAAGCGAGAGATATCTGCTGCGAAAATACAACGCAAATACGTAGGTATAAGAGTTATGTTCTTCTTTTGCTTTTATTAGTTCATGATAGTCTGCGCCGCAAATAGCATTTGCTTTAGACTGAGCTGACTGGTGAGTATTCCTGAGGAGAGTCTGAGCAAGCATGTCTGGGTACTGTGCGAAAGCTTTACGTAGCACATCTGACAACTGTTGACTAAATTTCTGAAGTTTCGACATGAAACAAATTCATCTATGCCCAAATATCTGGAATAGTTCTTAGTTGATTCCACCTCCAAGGTACTGGCAAGCTCGATAACCAGAGTTCACATGCCAACACAAGTATATCACATGACTTGCTTACGTGAGGTCAGCAGATTTAGGTACGTTTCACCAACCCCGCCTTGTTCATCTCGACATCCCAACAAACGTTTCTCTTCAATTCTCATCTCTTTTCAGCTCTAGCACGTTCTTATTTGCGTATTCTAGAATTCGTGGCCGAGATCCTCTCTGCCTGGTTTCTCGGCATATCTCACAAAATGGCCACAGCATCGTCACTCACAACCAAGTTGCACGGTTTCACCCAAGACCTTCTCAACCATCAAATCTTCCACTCCAAACGCAATATCATCTCCACAATACTAAAGACTGCGCTTTCAGTCGCCCTCGGACCCCTATTCTACATCACCTGGTCCGATTACCAAAAGTGGCTTCAGTTAGGCCCCGCCGGCCCTCCCTACAACATCTTCGGCTACTTCATCTCAATACTTCTCCGCCCACTTAAAGCTTCTCGTTTCGATACTTCATTCAGCTCCAACGCTCGATTTCTAAAGAAGATTGGTCCGGTGGGAGAACGAACTTTTTTGAAAGATGAAGATGTGCCAGAGAGAAAGGGCCCGCGACCTGAGATTGGCAAGTGGATTTTGCCACAGCGACAGCTGGATCAGAAGGCCGGCGGACAGAAGTCAAAAGAGGTACGCAAATTGTTAGAAAATTTGTGCTGGTTTAGTTGTTTGTTGACCAAATACCAGCGGTTCGAAACATTGATCCAATCCCTGGCAGATGAGAAGCCAGACAAGCTTTCAGTGAGGACGTCAGTTCTTGAGCGTACCGGTCCAGCGCTTGCCCTCAATGCCTCGGTTCAGAAGCATCCAGGTGCCTACGGGACGAGGAACGAGATTGTGCATCTGCATGAGAGTGAGGGGAGCATGCACGTGTGTCTCTCGCCTCCAGATGCAAAGTTAGTCATTGAACGAGGATGGGCAGAACGATTCGGTTTGAGTGGGAGCATTGTGCCGGTAACGTATGTAATGATATATGCCCCTCGGCATGGGGAGACAGAGGAAGAAGAGGTCAAAATTGTGGAAGGGATCATCAGGGCGGGCGTAAAATTCATGCTTGGTGAGGAGGCTTGAGAGGAGGTATGACAGATGCGAAGCGTCTAGATCTAATTCTAATGTAAATCCGACATCTTCTCTATGCTTCCCCTAAGAACTTTCACACCTCCCCAGCTCCTGAATCATGAAACCACTTGCGGCATTTAATTATAATGACGAAAATATTTCATCTAAGTTATCTGAAAAGTCGATGCTTCAAACAAGAATAATTTGGATATTCATTCGACCACCTAGATCTGCTTCTCTGCATCATAGCGAATCCCTCTTCTAGACCTTTCTGAGAGCCTAATTATCTTTCCAACCCGATATTTTGTTCCAGCCCGCATTATTAGAGTATTCTTTTCGTTTTCACCTATTATCGACATCCTATCAAAGTCCTTCAGTATTGCAGAATCACACACGTAATACATAGTTCCCGCAATCGTGCTATGATCTACAGGCATGTATAGCCCTTTGACCAAAAAAAAAGAGGGGGGGGGGGGGTGCTTGCGTGATCACACGACTTGATGGTGGTTGATACCTCTGCGCTGAGACCTCAACCTAGTGGCAGCTACACATTTCGAAGCGCTGTAATATTAGAAAACAAATGGTATGACAAGATTCTTTCAGGATATACCAATCAGGGGCGGCGTTTAACAATTCGCTGATCTATGCGGAACGAGTCTGAGGATATATACAATTTTAAGTGTTCCCTCTTTGCTTCCAAGTTACATCCGGGACTCAGTTAAGTGATAAGAATGTATAATATTGACTAGCTATTCATCATTGTTTCTTCAAGTTGCGAACTAAAAGTCCTCAACTTCTCATCACGTCCACATACGATCCCAAAATTCCCCATTCAAGTGAAACTTGGCAAAATCCTCCTCAAACTAAGCACCGCCTTCATATTCTCCACATACCCTACCTCTCTACCCACTTCCGAACACCAATTATCCTGCGCCCGCAACCCCTCTAGAATCCTCTTATTACTTTATAAACTCCTCACATTGGTCGACTCTGCAGTCCTGGAAATGAGATCAAGAACCACCATCCTCTCCTCGTCGCTGGGCGCCCTCCAATTCCACATTCAGTCAGTGATGTCAACTAAACATGGTCCTAAGAGGTGGCCACTAAAACGGCGTCGACTGTTTTTGGGGAAGAAGTGTTTGGAGCTATTAGTTCAGTCTTTCTGAATCAGGGAGTTCGCATTCCTTAGAGACGAGGGTTTCAATATCTCTTGGCGAGAGAGCCTTGCTTTGAGTAACGGCACTGGAAGGGGTTTGAGTAGGCTCAATAGCTCCAGTCTTTTGTGAGATGGGGGCTTCGTTTTGCTCGGGAGCGGAGGTTTCAATGCCTCCAAGTGAGAGCGCCTCGCTCTTGGCACCAGCATTGATTCGAGGAACCTCAACAGCTCTAGTCTGTTGTGACGAAAGGACGTCGTTTTGCTTAGGAGCGGGAATTTGAGCAGACTCAATAGCTCCAGTATTCTGTAGCGCAGAGGCTTCGCTTTGCTTAGTAGTAGGAGTTCCAACCTCTCCGCATAAGAGAGCCTCGCTCTGGGGAACGGTACTGGGGTTCTTTTGAGTGGCCTGAACAACTCTAGTCTTTTTCAATGCGGAGGATTCGATGGACTTAGGAGGGGTGCCTCGGTCTCTGCGCCTGAGAGGGCGTTGCTCCCAGTACCTGGAGGCGGAGTGGCAATAGGATGAGGTGTAGTAAGCTAGGGATATCAGTGCCTTTTATATCATCTTTGGAGGTGACAGGCGGAAAGATATCTGTTTCAAGGATAGTAGGTTGAGCTGCGATGGCAGATTGATTCGTAGGAAGTTGGGTATTAGTGCCTTATGTGATGATAGGGTGTTATGTAGGAGGAGCTGCTGTTCCCTTCTAAGGCAGCGCAGGATCAGGAGGGTGGTCCTCCAGATATTTCTTCACCCACCGAGGCAGCGGACCATTAGGGTGTTCCTTCATATATTTCTTCACCCTCCGCCCTTCCCAGTTGATACCGCTATCTTCCCAGAAATCTACGTCGTCAACTCGTGGTCCTCCGGGGAAAAATACATCCAAGAGGGCGTATCCAATCCCAGGCTCGCTTTTCTCTGCCAAAATCAAGACGTCCATGACAGACTTAATCTTAATTTTATCTCCATGCTTCCTCCCAACTAGCTCTTGTTTTTTGAGAGTCAATGGAATTCCATGCGCATTCGATGTCCTGGGGGCTGCTGCAACTAGAATACTATGAACCATGCCTATAGTGCCCACCAAGAGAAGATACCAGGTATCCTCCTCAAGTCCCCCAATTGCGATGAGAAGAAAAAGCCAGAACAGAGCTAGAACCGCAAACGTTGCTCCCACATAATTGCTTATAGGATCTCTGCGCCTTATAGCTAAATCCTCAAGATTGTGAGCAAAAGTATTCGTGTCAACGTAAATAACAAAGACATGTCGATGGCTGTTCCCTCGGGTAAGGATGAAAGTGATAGGATCTTCACCCGTGGTAGACCGACAGTAAAATTTCTCCTTCTGCCACCTATCAATAGAGGCTGTAAAAAGAGACAAGAGATTTCCCACGCCAGTGATAAATAATATCCTCCAGTCAGGATTGTCGCGATTATAGAACCACGGAGGAAACGCAGCAATCAACATTTCCGCAATCAGAACAGGAACATAACTCCACCATATCCAATCGGCTTTGGAAGCTATTCTTTTGTAATCATAGCGAGCCTTCTTGCCACGGGGTGTAAGCTTCGGAGATCGCTTGTATGTTGTTTCTGCACTCCAACGCGTGATCACAAGTGGCATCTTATTGATCTCGTCATTCTCAGGAGATTTGTCCTTGTGCCTCAAGTCAAATTCAAATTCAAGATCGCGAATCAAGCGGCCAAGCATCCACGACTCATTTTGCTTTATGTTTCGACTTTCTGGATTGATCAACACACAGCTGCTGTCGGAATCTGGCATCAGAAGTCCTTCGCCGAAGACCGACAGCAGAGAAGCAAGAGCGTAGGACACCCATCCAAAGCTGAAGGCAACTGGTGTGATGATGAGGCCTGTGTTCTGTGCGATAGCTTTCTGTATTATGTCTCCACCAAGGAGGAGAAGGACGGCGAGGACTTCCTTCGGATTCATCAATTGTTCACGGAGCAAGCTTGCTGCGGATGGTTCGGCTACCGGGGACGCTGCTTCTTGACGATGGACAACGGTGGGCTGCCACTGTGCCATTGTTGGAAAGGCCTGAACGACGTCAAGCAATCGAAGACAGCAGCCAGCGATCACAAGCAGTGCGAAGTGACGCGCTGTGAAGAAGCACCAGAGCTTGCTCCATAAGGCTGAAAACTGCAAAGATTCTTGAGGCAGCGGACGCATGGTGAGGTGTACGTCAAAGCTTTGTTTCATATGTGAGGCGCGATAAGTGCTAGAAATTGCTGGGTGCTGGGCAGAAGAGAGGAGAAGAGGTAATCTTACAACATTTAGCTGAGAGGAAGGAGGGCACAGAAGTATTTAACCGGGCGGTGAGGTTAAGAAAGAAAATATTTCTAGCAAATGAAACGAGGACGAAATGAGGAGCGGCATTGCAAGTGATTGATTGGGTTGGGTTTCGAGTGGTCGATAGGGCTACCGCAGTGCAATATTAGAGGGGAAAGCCTTTCCATTGATTTAGGTTAGCGCGGGGCGCTCGCACGGCTGGTGGGTGGGGGTGGACCGGATGACTCCCCAAACATTTTTAGGACGAAACCAAAATCTGCTGCCTTATTTTTAGTTCCTCCACACAACCCAAACCCCACCATTTCACGATGCAGAGCGATTCCCAGGACAGTCTCTCGTTTTGGGGAACAAACCAGCTCATGACTTCAAAACATGTTCGTACGTCGTGCAAATGCAGCCCAGTTGTCTTTGATCCAGCCGCTTCGGGAGCGACAGTGCCACTAGTCGACTGCTCGAGGAATCCTCCGGCTCTCGTGGATGCTATGATACCCGAGTCGAGAGGCGTTAGGCGATACGTTTTTATCAGCCACGTTCGCTCTGAGGGTTTGGGAAACGATCTAGAAAGCAGCATTCCATACTGCCAGTTAGCGCGACTGCGCGGATACGTCGAAAAGCTTTACGACGATGCACTGGCTTGCGTCCCATTTTGGATAGATACAGCTTGCATTCCCATCAAGAAGGATATCAGAAAGTCCGCTCTAGAAGAAATCACAAATATCGTTAAGTCTGCAGATAAGGTAGGTCATATAACATTGCTTGCTCTCCAGTACTGACTGTTGTTCATATAGGTTCTCGTCTTAGACTCCACACTCCTTAATATTGTACCCGAATCTGCATCGATTTGCCTCAATGCTGTCCGAAATTCTCCTTGGAAGAAACGAGTATGGACTATAAAGGAAGGGGCCTTGGCAAGGTCTTTGTGGTTTTTTTTCTCGACTGGGCCGATCGCGTGGTCTGACATACTTAGACAAACACAGGAGGGCAATGAGACCCCAGTGTGGGCAAACGGCTTGCCAACTAAGCCGAGTGATGTCAGACAAGGAGATACCTTTAGCCATTCCGAGGGACTTGAACAAGATCTAGATCTTTTAGAAAAGGATATTGAGAACTGTTTCGGACAGGGAAAGGAACCCCTCGAAATACCACAGGTCTCCAGACTGGAGAAATATAAGATGAGGGCGTTTCTACGATTGGCGTATCTCTCGCTGCCCTGTATGCAACCTCTTGCAACTGATGACGAGCTCAGGAGGTTTCCGCGGGTAAAGGATACGATGCGAGAGGTATATATGAAAGGAAGCTCTAAGGGGCTGAGCTTCGCCAATCGAATTCTCAGGATAGTTACAATCTCAGAGCAACTTGAAGCCCTAGGGGTCCCTGAGGACATTTAATAGTCTAAACTGTCCTCAGTATAATTACTACTATAATCTCAGACGATAATTTTGCCTACTAGAGTCCAATTCTGTCTTTGAACTAGAGTAGTTGCTACTCTAACCTAAGCCGAGCCCTAGGTCCTAAGCACGCTAATGAGTTAGCTAGATTATACTTAAGGGGTCCCCTTTTAACTCCCTTAAGAATCGGTTATACTTTCTATATTATCTATAATTAAAATTTTGTAAATCCTATTACTTATAATATAGCTACCTCTTTAAGCCTATTAAGATATTTGTTAAGTTGCGATGAGATTTCTGTCTAGAGCAAATATACAGATATGGTCCTTACCACTAAGAACCTGCATCTCCTATGCTCGCCTAGTTGAGTCCCTAAAGGCAGGTAAGGGAAGTTCGCTCGAAGTCACGTGAACCCGCTAAAAAACGAAGTCGTAACGTGCATCCCTGCATCGAGAGACGCATCGCCGCATGGATTTCGTATAATAGTAGTAGTTGGATTTGATACGGGGTAATGTTTTGCACACTGCCTTTTCTAGTCAGCTGACAGCGTCACTAGTGCTTAGGTGCTTACGCAAGAAAGACTCCCTCCCCCCTTTGAAGTTCACTCTATAAGTTCATAGTCCCCTCTCTGAAGTTCACTCTTTAAGTCCACAGCATTCACCAGTCTACTGAGAATAATTCCGTCTTCTATGTTTTGAAAACTTAGCAAGCGGATAGAAGCTAGATAAATCTCGACGAAATTGCTCTCATTCGTTATGACAGCCCTCCCCCAGGTTCTTCAGATTGGCATCGCCGGATATAAGAACATGTCAGTAGAGACGATGAGTAACGCCGCACGACAGATGGCTGAAGAAGCTCTCAAAGCCGATATTGCCTTCGAGGCTATGTTTATCCACAGCGAGCTCCCTCAGGATGAAAGGTCCGAGTTACAGAAGAAGTTAGAGAGTAAAAATTGGGCGATCGTTGGAATCGGCAGTGGCTTGCGTCTCACCGAGGAAAACACTCGTCTCCTGGAGGATGTTGTGAACATGGTTTTATCGGCTGTCCACCCTACACCCAAATTGGCGTTTCCAACTCTGGGGAATGAAATGATACCGACATTTCAGAGATTGCTTGCTCTCTAAGCTCTGTATCGGTGGAATTTGACTCTTGAATAAGACCGAAACGCTTCAACTCTACAATGCGGCAATGTTCAATCAAAGTCAACGGCCGGGGCTATTATGCCCGGCACTAATCGCAGACTGGCTATGATTTGTCGCACTTTACTTCCACTACGGAGCAGGCGTCGCGGGCGGATCGGAGGTTGATAAGCGGGCCGGCCGTCCCTTTGCTGGACATTTCGGGATACAGATGAAGCTAGTTGTAAGCAACGGAGGTAGTAGCTTTTGGGCGTTCGTCATAAAGAGATTTCGTGGAGATTATGGGTTCTATTATTTAAGCCAGTTATCTAAACCACTTTGACTTATTTTTTGAGTCTTCCTACGCTCAACACTTATGTCTTGTACCCGTAACACCCGGATAAAGTCATCTACTCCGACTTTCTCCTTAGTTACTAAAGGAATACAAACCAGCTTCAACTTCTCCCCTTTCTCCCTCGATTCATTTCTCAGTTTGACAATCTGCTCCACTTCTTGCTGCACTTCGATAGATACTCCACCACCGACTACGACTCCTTTAGGAGATGGGTTCAAAGTATTGAGAATGAGTTGCAAATTATCGGGACTATAGTGAGGAAAGTCGATTACTGCAGCATAGGTAAAATTCGGTGCTAGATTTTCGCTTTGCTCGATTGCGAGGGGGCGTGTTCTGGCTATGGTGAGAAGATGGATGGGCTGTTGCGACATCTTTATAAAGAAACTCAGTGTTTTACGAAGTTCTGCTTTAGTAGGTGGATGTGGAGGTGAAACTAGTATTTTTGTGATCCTAGAGAACGATGTGGAAAGGAAATGATGTGAGGCTTGGAGTCTTCAGAAGTTTCAAGAATAAACGGATTATCAAGCTGGTCTGATAAATCAGTGTATTATAGTATCACATTCTATTTGAAATCAACGCTACGCTAATTGACATCGGATTGGGGAAAAGGTGGTTAAGTCCGAGGGCGACTTCGGATCCTGATCCGATAGCCAAGTGATCTCGGAGCTAACATTTTTCTCTTAGTGAGTATGTTTATGAAAGTTGGATTTGGTTTGGCATGATAGACCGAGCTCGAAATTCCATAGCAATTGGCAGATATACAAGATGTCCCGTTTAAGTTGCTCCATTAATTGGTTAGTTAACAAACGCTTAAACAAAACTTAGTGCCTTGTAAATCGCCTGAGTTTAGAGCAGCCGAGAAGAATTCACACGAAACTGGATATTGATATAAATCCTATATGAGGAACTCTTTTCACTTCTGATTTCTAAAGATTACGGACTAGTATAGCAGAATTTTCTCTTCCTCTTATTTTCTGCTTGAACCTGGCTTTAGGGGACTGCTCTTCACCTTATTTCTTATTTGGGGCTGTTCCCGCCACGCATTGATGTGAAATTTCCGGTTTTCGCTTTGAAAACCATCCGTCTAAATTTCTCATCCTTGACGGTTCTATAAGCCATCAAAGGTCGACAAGCAGCCGCAATACAGCATTAAATTTAATAAATATCTAAGTCGACCTTTGTACACTCTATGCCTATAAAGGAGCGCCATCTCCTCAAATAATCCAAACTTCCTTTTGTTACTACAACACTCCATCTGCTTAAACGAATCAGAACATTACTTTTACTGTTTCTATCAACCATGGAAGTCAACTCTCTTCCACTAAATGATGCTCCTTCGACATCAACCGAAGTCGGAGGAGATCCTGACTCGTCATTGGAGAATCTCAAAATCATATCCCTCCAAGAAAAGTACTTCCTCTGGCCGAATCCTGCTTTGCTGGTTCATCGAGCATGTTGTACTCATGCTATGCATTGCTTCGTCTCTCGAGCTATTCGCGTGGGCTTCTTCTCCCGTGTGGACATATCACTAGAGAACCTTTTCCCTCACTAGAGCTAGACCTTAGGCTCTTTGATTCTAGGTAAGGATTATTAGCGCGTTTTTCAATTATTAACTATTAAAAGGGAGAGTAAGAATGTGACTGAGTAACCTGAGTAGAGGGTGAGACGAGGGTAAGTAGCGCTTTCCATAGGGAGCAAAACTGTCAATGGCCGATTTTCGCGAAACCCTCCAAACAAAATGACCACTTTTACACCCTCTTTCTCCCTCCCTATGCTTCATATAAGGCCCTGTACTATTCAATTTGTCTGATTTACTTGTTATAATGCCTTTAGAGATTTATTTAAGTGCTTATCGCGATATACTTAAGGCGTAGGTTATTAAGAAAGTGTTAAGAATCTAAGATTCTTAGTAGAATTCAGACATCAAATGATATTGTAGCTTAATAAGCAAGGTAATAATGGTCGCTCAGAGAGGAAGGCTTTTAGTGATGTGTATAAGGACTATGCGCTGAATCATAGGCTTAACGAGCCTATAAAGCCCTGTACTCACAGCGCACGCCCCAATGCCTTAGATTTAGTAGTGTAGTAAGTTGAGGTAGTTGAGGAGGTGAGGGCGTTGGATATTTACTTTTGAGGGTTGAGGGGGCCTGATTGGTTGGCCCTAGGTTTGCCTTAAACACTAGGCGCAAAAGTGAAGAAATCAGGCATTGACAGTTTTGCTCCCTATGGCGCACCAGATTAAGCAGGGCAGCGATACTGACTAATCGCATCCGAAGCGAAACTGAAAAAGTATGGTCTGGGATTACCGCAGAAGTTTACTAAGTTATAAGCAGTAATGATTACATCTATAACCATATACTTAAAATTACTAATTATATATATTAAGAGAGTAATAATTACTGCATAGTCGTGTTAGCTTAGTTATGGGTATAAGCATAGACTAGGAAGCGTGTGAAGAGGGGGAAAGGCGGCTAATGTTTATCAAAGAGAAGGAAGGAAGGAAGGGAGGAAGGAAGAAGAGAGAGCGGTTCAGTGGACACGAATAATTCGCTAGTTAGATAAGGCGCATAATAGTAACGGGGGTGTTTTAGAGTTATTTAGAGAAGAGGGACGTAGCGAGGTTAGTTTTAATTTAGGATTCTACCTCGAGAGATGGAGGTAATAGCCTAGTGCGAAGTGACAGTCATTAACATCATAGTGCTCGCACCTCTTCTACTGGTTTATTATATCATATCAAATCTTATACAAGAAGCCCACAAAGAAAATCTTCTCCTACTCTCCACCTCACCTCAACTACTACCCACCACTCCAGTCTCTTTCGGGACACTATGCACAGGCGTGCTTCCGGCCTTCGTAGCACAACCGGTCCCCTGCATCATAGCCGCCGTCGTAGTAACTGCAGGCGCAGACTTGTATCTATTGCCTGGCCAATGAGGGTGATAGAACTCTCGTCCGGACTCATCAACAAACACATCGCATTTATTGCAATCGATTTCAGCTCCCACGTATTCCCCTTTCAAGCTCGCAAGGGCTTCTTGCCGTTTCTGATACTGAGCACTCGCTATACTGGATGGTTGATTTTGCTGGTTGGCGAAGGGTGAGGGTCGATAGCTTTGGAGTGGCCAATTGTAGGCTATGCTTGTGATGATGCTTTTGGATGTCAGTAGCTGGCATTGTTGACAGTCAGTAGAGACTCACGGATCGTTGTTCAGGACACGGAAACCGTGGTCGGTGACTGTGCTGGTTACCGGGTTGCCGCTAGGGTCATTGAATGATGCAGTGGCTGAACGCATGTCAGTTATTTACATCCATCGTTGTATTAGGTGTATCAACATACCCCAGCATTCTGAGCCAGCCGTTTGGGAGTCAAACTTTATAGTGTTAGGTGTATGCATACGCGAAGGAGGGAAGAATTCATACACCATAACGCTGGACGAAGTGGGGAGCGACGTTGCTCCCTGCTTGTCGGTTTCCATTCAGGGGAGAGAATGCCCATGTGATTGGTACGACTTGATTATGTTAGCTTTCGGTATTATGGAAGCCTTTATGGTACTTCTCGATGAGTGCACAGTTCCAGCATCTCACACGGCTGGGGAAGAACTTCGCAGCAGAGTGTGACAAGGAAACGAATGCCAGATGATAAAAATCGTTGAGACTTACCTGGATTAGCTGAGCCACATTCATTAGCTTTATATGAGCTACACGGCTGGTATTGAGCCCTGAGGAACAGTCCGAAATCCGTTCCTTGTCGTTGATTGGCAGGGCCATTCACCAATCGACAAGCTTGCGAGTTCGGGAGCCTTCCCTCCATAAGCGAACCCATGGGAAACTCATCCCTGTTTTGTCAGCAGCGCAATGGAAGAAGGTTTGGTATTCTCACACTTGACACCTAGCAACGTTATTCACAGCAGTCTGCGCCGCTGCTTGCCAACCAGAATGTTGGGGCGACCAAAGCGCTTTCATGTAGTTGGAATCACCCAATCGACCTGCTTAATAATTAGTACAGTCACATAGAAGTCGTTTCTTTCTATGGGTTTGAATTGACTTGCCTCCGTAGTGATATACAGTGTTTCCTAAACGATGAAGTCAGCTTCTCGGATTAATCAAGTCCTACAAAGAGTTCGAACGTACCACCCAGTAAGTGGTCTATGGCCCATCTTTGATTGTCGCATACCTCGTCCCACCCACCCGCAGTGGCTATCATTCTGAAACAGGTATCAGCACTTAGTTTCATAGATTGAAGAAGCTTACTCACCCATAGACACATGTATACGTAACGCTACAGTCGCACGACGTCGCATCACTCGTGGAGGGATACGTTGCAATGTTCCATCTAAAGCGGATTCGGTTAGCATCAGTTTTTCACAGTCAAATCAGTACTTACTGCCCATAAGCAGTCTTGGATCCTCCAGTGCCACCCGTCTTGGGATTCTTCGGATTTGGTCCACCCTGGGGTCCGGTTGCAGGTCTTTTGTTACGCAGGACCATAGCATGTGAAGCGACGCCAATGGCAACTGCTCCCACAGTTGCACTTCCTGCCGCAGCCTAAGCAAAACATCTGGGTCAGTATATTATCAAATATTTCATTGTAGTGTAAGAAGCAATCGTCCAGAGACATGTCTGTCGATTTCTGGTGTTTGTAAAGCATATTGCAAAAGAGAGTTGAGAAAATGACTTACAGCAGCCTCAATCGTCGCGGCTGCAGCCAAAGCCCAACAAATGACATTTGCCGCAACCTCTGCAGCGAAAGCGACTTCCGAAGCACCGAACGTGAAAAATGCTGCAGCGGCCGCTGCAATTGCTTCGACGGCAATCTCAGCTGCGCTCAGGCAGACACGCCCAACAGCAGTATTGAGTCCGCGCTTTTCCAGATTCCGCCTCCGCTTGGTTGAGGTGGTTTGATCGATAAGGTCAAGGCTTCCAGTGTTAGCGGTTGGAGATGCCACGAAGCCGGCACAGCAGTAGGCTTGGAAGCCTCCATTGCACGTTTGGTCTTCTATTGTACTTGTGTCCGGGTCACTGCATCAAATATTAGTCATGGATCTAGAGTTGTTTGATGGTGGGAGGAACTTGTAGTAGTGATTAGCTGCGGCTTGTTAGCATTTCAAATTATGTCAAGTGTTTCCAATGTGAACTTACTATTCTCTGCAATCACAATGTCCGAATCATTGGCGCACACTGCTGAGCAGGGCATACCAACACCGTTCCACCCTTCCCACTGACACTTTCCCAGAGTAGTGCCAGGAGCACAGCAGAGAGATTGCACATCTGTGCCGGAGCATACCGTATTGACAGTAGCATCAACACCGTTATTTGCAATTTCTCCTTTGGCTTGCGTGACAGGATAATAAGCCTAGTACATGTCAGTAATGTTCAAATTATCTGTCGATAGTTGTCGAGAGCTCACATCATCACAGCCTTGCCTGCAAATTGTCAGCTAACTGCGTCATCGATACCTGTTGAGTAACTTACCCGCAGAATGACCAATAACAGGATGTCTGCACAGCAGTTGCTGTGGTAGCTACAGCGTATTGTGCTTTCAATTCCGCTGTCTCTTCAGCCGAGTTCCCATTGGTCGCACCAATGCCCAGGAAATCCGCCATGCTGTCGCCGTTGCTATTGTCCTGGTCAATTGACCATATCATTGTGCCGCCGAGACACTTTGTTCTGTCAGTACGCTGACAGAACTATATATTGGCAAGGAAAACCTACCAGCGCGTTCGCTCTCGCTATTTTCACTTGCATGCTATTACCGTCATCGTAACTGACCCATTGGGAATCGCCCCAAAAGATCCAATTTACTGCTGCTGCATCGTCGTAAGTCGGCTCAAGATCGAATTCATCTATGATTGCAAAGATTTCTGGAAGACAATTCCGTTAGGCCGATCTTGTGAGACAGAGGTCTGAGGACTTACCGGCATTCGATAATGTACCAGCAGATTGGGTACATGCTCCAGGATCTCCTCCTGCTGAGAACATGCAAACCCCATTAGGCGTAACACATGTTTCGTCCGTAAGAGTGAAGGATCTCCCATACCAGCCCAAGCCAAGCGTAACCTTGTCTGGTGTAACCCCGGCACGCCAAAGCAGGTCAAGTCCCTGAGATATTTCAGTCCAGTTAGTGTGCGGTCTGATATAAGGTCCTGTGAATTTTGAAGTCGAATCCCAAGTTCCATGAATATCGTAACTCATGAAATTGAACCAATTCACATAATCCTGCATCGAGGCGACATCAAATCCTTGAAGATACCAGAAAGAAGAGGGCAAGGTGCAAGTAACACCCTTGGTCGAGCCAAATTCGCTGCGCAGCTCTTTTACCAAGCTGACGAAATTGGCGGTATCGGCGGCAACGCCTCCACGATCACTTGCTGCGGGGTACTTTTGATAAATTTAGTCACTGGCTTCGCAAATTGTAGTGTTCACTTACCTCCCAATCAATGTCGACACCATCAAAGCCGTAGGTTTGCATGAATGACTTCAGAGACGAGATGAAGGCTGCCCTGTTTGATGAAGTGCTGACCATATCGCTGAAGGCAGTGCGCGTGTCTGGGGAGTTTCCTTCGTCCTAGTTCAGTCAGTATGATATCAATATAGATAATCTTTTGGATGTTCATACATTGAAAGACCATCCTCCAACCGAGATGTAAGTTTGTAGACCTCTACGAAAATTTAGAATCGGTAATCATTATAATGGGGGCTGGTCAGGCAGTTCTCTCTCTAAGAAGAAAGCCTCTCAGCTCTAACCGGACTTACGGATAGTTTGTCTTCACGGCCGTGAACTCGGAATACAAAGCCGCATCGCCTGGGTCCATTTGAGACATCTCAAAGGTTGTGGGATTGAAAAAGGCGAAAGCTGAAAGTTGTCAGTATCATTTTTGTGAAAATTATTAGGTTCTCGATAGACAGACCGAAATTGATATGTGAAAGTCCGGTAAGATCAAGATCTGACGGCTTTCTGCTATCACAAGTACGTGTACTTGACCTGTTTCTCTTTAGCGACATGGTTCGCGAAGAGATCAGAAGCCTTCTGCTCTTACCAAGATTCATAGTATCCAATTGATCGAGAGTTTACGCTGGCTCCTGAGCATGAAGGCTCGGTCACAGCACCGCAAGATCCATAACCCTCTTGGCAGGGTTCGGTACCTGTGGTGTCACAGAAGTCCTTGACTTTGTCAGTTTCATTCTCGTTGGTTATATCCTCTCAAATTATGGGGCCTTCGCAATCATTTGAGAGGCCCTTTCTCACGCCCCATTGATTTTAAGAGAACTTCACGTGCCTCAGGAGCATGGAATAAGAAAGTTTAATTCAATTGACTTACATCGGTCGTCCCGCAGAATCCAAAGTAAGAGCAGCACACATTGAGCGGGCAGCTCGAAGTAGCTGACGGTGCGTATTGCCCACATTCTGCTGTAGCGTTGCAATTCGAGAGACAAGTTGAGCTGGAGCATTCCAGAGGTGAGTAGCCACAGAGGCCATTACTTCCACAACAGGCACCATTAACACATGGTGTTCCAGGAGCGCTATGTGGTATCAATCAACCGCTCTTTAAAATGCATGTATTCAGAAAACGCACCATGTCCCCGTCGGCAGTGTCGATGTTTGGCGCTTCTCCAGATTTTGATCACTACCGCCGCCCAAGGCTATGATCAACGGATTCGCCGTCCTTCCTGTAGTATTGACAAAGATAGGGGTAGACTCCGAATGCTTCATATACAGAGGAGGATAGAGCGAAACATTCTTAGCAGTCACCAGTGCAACTAGCACCAGCAGCAGCAACTTTGATGGAAAAGCACTCATCTTGTCGCACTGAGCAGCAACTTCGTGGAACGAAAAGTTTGGATAGGATAGACCATATGAGAGCCGTCCCTTCACGATTCAAAATTTTGCCTTGCTGCTATAATTCCACTTTACGCGTGAGGTAAGAAGTAAGCCAAATGCAGCTCAATATCCGAGCTGATCGTGGATCTCAGGGTCCGAAAAGAAGAACATCTAAAATAATGTTAAAACTTACATGGGGGTCCATCCTGGAAGTGGCATGTGAGCAAGACAGATTGGTGGAATATGATCTTGTCGGCTGCATTGTCGATCAAGACCGTCGTTCGAGACTCGAGGCGGCCGCACGCGAGAGAGCTCCCAGGGATTAAAAGGGGTAAGCCGGCGACTAGAGATGAAGCCCCCTTTATCTGCGTGAACGTGATGCGACGGATGAGGTGAGCCCGCGAGACGAGATGAAAAGACAACCACGCAAGCCCCACCACATGCACGAACAAGACGGGTTACGAGGTTTAGCGCGGGTACGGAGATAAATTCCGTGCAGCAGTCAGTTTGTCAGCAGGGAATCAAGCCTCGTTTCCTGTAGGGCTAGCATGGGTGCCCCTGGAATATAGGATCGTGTGCCCGAATTGTCTCAATAGAATTTTCCGCCCCACGATCCAACGGCCCATCTCAGATGCTGCTGAGAACGCCTCCTGCAGGAGTAGACAATAGATACAGAATGAAGATAAGTTATGATGCTTTCAAGTCTCGAAAGCCGTTGGTACATTTGCTATGGCCGTCGGAGCAGAACAAGAAAATGGAAGAGATCAACCATCCAAATTCATTTCCAGATCGCAATGATGATCTAGTAAGATCGGATCACACGGCGGGCAAGTCTCAGAAACCTGGTTGCGGAGAAATCTTGACCTTTCAGCCCCTTTTATTAACCTTGACGCGAGAGGCTCCGAATTGGGCTACACTCTGCACGTGCCGAAGCGATCTTGAATTTCATGCATTACCGATATTATTGCTGATGCTGCTGCTTTAAGATATCGAACCCGATCCATCTGAAAGGGGAGGCGTTTCGCTTTCTCTGCTTGTTTGAGTATGGAGGATGTACAAGCAGTTTTCCACCAATTTTTTTCTTCCCCATTGCTCTTCAGTGCGAGCACCTCTCTGTTGTGATTTTGGTTCTGTCTTTACATACGGGATTTACAGATGTCGATTATAAACTCCGGTGCAATGTCTTTGTTTGCGAGATGTCTCTTCCTTGCCTGGGTAGTTCCCAGAGCAATGGCTTCTTTCAGTGTGTATCAGTATTACGATCCTACTACCTTGGAGTCTATATATGGGCTTTCAAGTGCATGTATGGCTGCAGTGTGAGATTTGGTACCATGACGAAGAGTATCTGAAGAGGCTAATTCTTCTTCAGAAATACAACACTCAACTGCGATACATCTACAACGAATCTGGTGGCGCAAGGTGTAGATAATTCTTGTATGTCACATTCTCGGGTCCAATTCTTGCGTATTATATTCGCTTCGGCCTTCACTCACACTTCTCATAGATTGGTATGAAAATAACATCACAACCTTATGCACATCAGAATGCACAGCGTCGATGGCGACGTGGTTGAGCGCTGTTGAGGCCAACTGCGGCTCAGACGAAATGACGTTTGGGGAAACCGTTGTCGACCCTCGCTTCGTACCCTATGTATTCATCGAGAACTATGATGTGGCATGTCTGCAAGATTCTTCTGACAACTGGTGTTACTTGGAATCTGAGACTTGGCAAGGAAGTAACTACATCACGTGGAATGCCGGTGAGTACCTCCATCTCGTTCTGTGAGCATTCTAAAAAATGTACAGACACGTGCTACAGCGATGATCCACCAGTTGAATGCTCAGATCCAAGTTGGACACCAGCCAATATTAGTGCAAGTATGTCTGCTGTCACAAACTTGTACAATTCTAGCCTTGTAAGTTACACATGCTCGTCTATTTGCTTATGCTGAATGTCTCTAGTATTGCTCAGAATGTTTCCTCTTCATGTGGAAACAAAGGCTTTTGTCTCCCCATCTAGCGGAGAGCGACTTCACAGATTACCTCATCGAGCAATTTGAAGATCTCCAAGGGAACTGCTCCACAACGATGCCTTACACAACATCTGCAGCGACTCTGTGGCTCACGCTGGGAGCAACAGCCACGAGCTCTGCCGTACCCACGACAACATCGAGCTCAGCCGCCACAGCAACCTGTGCTGGTCAAATTATCCCTGTTTCCAACCCTCCCTTAGGATGCAACCCACTTTCTGACACGTATAATATCACGACTGGGGATCTTCGAGCTGCCACCAATGACTATCTGTGTGAGATCACAGAGCCGATTTGTGTGCCTTCACCTTGCGAGATCGAAGTGATATGGGGCGGTGTCTGGTAGGTGAAAAATTTCACTACTCCTTATACCAATCTAACATCTCCTGCAGTTCTGAGATTGCTGCGGAACTTGACACAACCAACGCAGCTTTCTTGACGTGGAATCCAAAGATCCAAGGAAGCTGTGATAACCTGGTTGCTGGGCAGCGGATCTGTACCTCCCCACCAGGAGGCAAATTCGTCCCAACCGGGATAGTCGTTGCACCCACATCAGTAGGAGAATATTACACCACCGCTACGCCCGCAGAGCCTACTCAATCTGGCTCGATTGCAAATTGCGGTTTATACTACAACGTCGTTGCAGGCGACACATGCAACCAGATTGCTCTAGTCTACGGCATCACATTCGCGGACCTGCAAGCATGGAACCCATATCTGAATGATGGGTGTACAAACTTGTGGCTAGGATATGCAATCTGCGTAGCAGAGATGACGGAACCTGCTATAACGACAGACGGATACTGTGGGCCAAGCTATAATTACACGACCTGTACTGGATCAGACTTCGGTTCTTGTTGTTCTATCTATGGAGCGTGCGGATCTACAGATGCTTATTGTGGAGCTGGGAACTGCTACAGCGGAGCTTGCAATGCGACCGCGAGTGGCGTGAGTACTAATGGGGAGTGTGGACCAAATTACAACTACACCAGCTGTACCGGATCTGCGTTCGGCGAGTATGTTCTCTGCTCTTTGCTCATCAAATTATCAAATGAAATTTCCATTGCTAACTCGACTCAGCTGCTGTTCCATCTACGGCTTCTGCGGCTCAGATTCCGACTACTGCGGAGCAGGAAACTGCTACTCAGGCAACTGCGACACAGATATCGGCGGCAAGAGCACAACCGGAGAATGCGGTCCTCTGTTTGCCGGCAATAAGACGTGCACAGGCACCCAATTCGGCGTTTGCTGCTCGACTTCTGGGTACTGCGGTAACTCGACTGACTATTGCGGTGTCGGGAACTGCTATGATGGAGCTTGTGATACGGGATCTGCCTCGAGTAGTAGTGTTCTGACTACGAGTACGAGTTCTGTCACACCGCCGGCTCCAACTCAGACTGGCATCATCGCGAGCTGTGATGCGTATTACGTCGTTGTATCTGGTCAGTCACATAGTCCTATATCTTCTATTGAAAAATCTAACAGTCTGCAATAGGCGATTCTTGCAGTTCCATCGAAACAGCGTATGACATATCTTTCGCCACATTCTACGCCTGGAATCCAGCCATTGGCAGTGATTGCACAAATCTCTGGCTCGGCGAAGCATATTGTGTCGGGATATCTGGATCTACGACGACATCAACAACATCGACCAAGGCATCTCCGACTCCGCCGGGGCCAACTCAGACTGGTATTACTAGTTCTTGCACAGAGTATTACTTAACTGTTTCAGGTACGTCTTGATTAAAACCCTATTCTAGCAACGTGTTAACAAAATTATAGGTGATTCATGCTCTTCGATCGAAACGGAGTTCGATATCACGTTTGCGGAGTTTTATGCTTGGAATCCGGCGATCGGAAGTGACTGCACGAATCTTTGGCTTAGTGAAGCGTATTGTGTCTCTATATCGTAATGTCCGAGTAGAAGCTGGACGGAGATCTCTCGAATAATGCGCACGAAATAAAATTTTATTGTTTCTACTTAGCACTGCAAGATCACATCGATCTCACATGAAAGTGACACAAAAAATTTAATAAAATTTCCAACGACAATCTGACACTGAATCACCATGGAGCAAAGATCTGATACTTATGCGAATGCTCCTCCGTATCCGCCTCCCTAAACTTCTCAATCCCACCCTCCACCCCCTCTTCACCCACCGCCCACTCCCCCAACCCCACCAAATTCGCCCACAGCTCCAGCACATTCCCTAGTTGCGGTCCATGCCAAGGAATAAAGTGACAATATCCCGGCTGATACAGCTCATTCTCTCTCCCATTAGGCCTTGCTATACTGTGATCCTCCTGATTCTCACCAATCAACGAGTCATCGGTGAGACGAGCAAATCCGTTGGCACCGATCTTGAAGGGGAGGTACAGACGACATGTATCCTCGAAAGTGTGGTGAGCGTCTTTGTTGCAGTACTCCATCCATAGCCCGTAGCTCAGATCAGACGCTTCGTGAAAAGGGTAGCCGAAAAGGGGCTGTGTGGATTTGAGGTCTGAGATGAAGAGGGGTAGGGGAAGGACGGGATCATCGTACTCCATTGTCATCGGCAGTTGGAAGTTTTGGAACGGGTGAGGCGAGAAGTCCATTGAGGTAGGTAGGCGCAGGCCAGGTGCGATGTATGTGATCTTCTTTGGTCGGCGGACTTGGAGGAGGAATTCTCGGATGAATCCTGCTGGGATGCCAGCGCTGTCTAACACATCTCGAGGGATTAGACCAAGCTCCTCTGCCGAGGCAGGCTGATTGAGCTTCGCTGCGCAGGCCGTGAGCAATCTATTCTGATCATCGCCGTTTTCCAAGGGGTGCAGTGACGGGTCCTCTAGCTGGCACTCAATTCGCGTGATAAGATCGTTGAAAGAACTAACGGCATGCGCCAAGTCATGCTCGCTGTACGGAACCAGCTCCCAAGGCGTGCACTCCACCGGCCCTCGAGTGCTCGTGCCTTTAGCTTTGGCCACGACTTTGCCTGAGTCGATGAGGCCAAGCCATGCACTCAAGACGACTTCGAGAGGATCCCATTCTATACGGCCATTGGTCGTCGCGATTGAGTCCAGGATATCGCTACAAAATATTGCCCTCGAGGTCTCCTGGTTGAAGCTAGATGAAGGTCAGTCCGTGCTTTCAAGTCAGAATTGTTTCGAGTACTTCAAACCGTCTCGATGACCACTTAGATTCAGGTTCGTCATTTGGTATAGTGACAAGATCGCGTCTCCATGTTGCTCGTTCATTCCGGTATAGAAGCCACCTGGCTCCTTCAGACCAGTGACATAGTAGAAGAAATTCTCATGGGGTGTCTCGTATGCTGTTTGGAGGAACTGCTTCAGCGATGGGGACAAACGTCTTGTCCACTCTTCTTCGAGAGTATCATTCGTGATGTTTGCTTGCCACCACGTTCTCCTTGGCATCTCGGTCTCTGAATTTCCCAGACCCGTCCAGCCAAGTTGAGTGATCAGGTTGTGCAGAGAAGCGCAACGTTCCCAGTCCATGCCGTCGACCTCGCGAATGGGGTGCTCAAGCGTGACTCGCCATGTCAGCGGATCGTCGACAGAGAACGTCATTTTTGCGAGACCAGGGCTTCAACTGAATATGGCCTGGTTTCAAGGACTTGAGATGAAAGGTGTGCAGATGAATCGTGAGGTTGTGGAGTTGAAGTATTCCGATGACAGAATTGGACCGTGACAACCCTGAACCTTGTCATTAGCTTGGGAGGGGGGCCGAAAGCATGAAAGATAATTCCAAGAAATTAGATTCACT
This sequence comes from Hyaloscypha variabilis F, assembly GCA_002865655.1. NCBI lineage: Eukaryota > Fungi > Ascomycota > Leotiomycetes > Helotiales > Hyaloscyphaceae > Hyaloscypha > Hyaloscypha variabilis. Next base: position 2,326,750 of record KZ613943.1, on the reverse strand, counting down.
TCATCAAAGAAAATGTGCTGTGTAAGCGTCAGCTTTTCCCCCTCTTCTTTATAACTCTAAAAGTTTAATACATTTGCAGTTTCTGCCCTGATAACTAATGCTCAGGTAACTCACGTGAGCTGACTGAGCCGAAGCTGAGCAGAAGAGCTGTAATTGAAATATCCAAATTGCAGGCGTATATTTTACAAATAAGACGAGCTATGAGACGAACATATTATTTAAGAATATAAATCTAGGTGTGGGAGCCCCCCGACAAGGTAAGGTACTTCGTGTGGTGGGTGATTGGAGAAGCTAGTCATGTGATATTGACCCCCTCTTACATCCAGGTTGCAAGGTCTGCTCAGGTGCCGCTATATGTAGTGTATTAGTACCAACCTTTCACTTCGCTTCAGTTAAATGAATTTGCACGAGTCTTAAGACTCAAAATTATTAATTATCGGCACATAGCCTTTCTAATTTCTATTTTTGGTACACCCAGCCCATTGAACGACATTCTACAAAGTCAATCCCGTGACTTGACCCAAGTTCCCGCAAGCCTTTTCCATCTTTTGCTTAATGCACTCAAGGAATCCTCTCTGTCACAGTGACAGTGACCGTCTCCGTAACCGTCTCCTTCTCCGAAACGCCTGTAGACTGAGGCACAGGAATGATCGTCAAGATCGCGCTGCCGGGATCTCCACCTCCACCTCCTCCTCCCCCACCGATCGCGATCGTCGTCGGCGTTGGCGTGAGTGTGAAGGTAGCCTGTGAAGGGGAAAGCGGTTGAGCAACTGGCGCTGCGGCTGACGAACTCGGTGCTGGGAATTCGATTGTGGTTGTTAATGTGCTGCTTGCTTGGACGGTTTGAGTGATTGTTATGTCAGGCAGTGTTGAAAGGGAGACTGCCGGAGAAACGGCGGGTGCAGGATTGGATGTTGCTGAAGGTGCGGCCTCGGGAGTAGACTGTGATAGGAAGCCAGTGACCGAAAGCGTGGTTTGGCTTTCGAATGGAGATGTCGAGGAGCTCGAGATCAGGGGTGCCGTGGAGCTGCTTGAGGGCTCGACAGGACTTGTGGTTGTTGATGTTGCAACAGTGGTTGTAGAGCTTAGTGCTAAGCCTAGCTCGCTTGCAGCTACTACTTTGTCTGCACAGCCTACGAACACACCTTGTACGGTGGTCATAGGTAGCGCGAAGCACTGTTGGCCGGAGGGGCAGACTTTAGTGATGATAAAGCTCCCTTGGTCATCACATTTTCCGACATTGCCGGAAATGCATGCAATTTCATCGCCCGTGCAAGGAGATGAGAAGTTGAGGGTTGCGAAAAGATTGTTATAGCCTTCTGCTTGGGCTAGATTCTCACTCATGACAGCCGGGGATACGGTCCCCGTGGCTGGCGGAATCGATGAAATGATCGTGGGTGCTTCTGAAACGGTCTCCGCTGGGACTGAATTCGTGAGCGCTATTTGGGAAGATGAGGTGGGAGAGGCTTTCGGGGTGCTGGGAGGCGACGTTGCGCTGAATGTGGTTACGGTGGAGAAGTTGATCACAATGATGCTTGTTGAGTCTGTGCCGGTTTCTGACTGGAAACCAGCCGATGCCGCCAAGCTCGAGGACGAAGGGCCGACAATTGGTGTTGGGACTGGACTGGTGTTGTTGAGTGTAAAGAACTGGACCGAGGTTGACGAGGGTGTGGCAGGAGAAGCGGCGGAAGCATCGGCGCCCGTACCTCCAGAGATGCCAGACTGTTGACCCTGATGACTTGATGTCGATGCACTAGATACAGTGGGAGAAATTTTGGCAGACGAAGTTGTGGAGTGTGTTGTTGTAGATGGCGAAGTAGGAATTGACGCGCCTGGCGCCAATGCACCCAAGCTGGATGTTGGGAGCGATGCTGTAGAGCTCGTTGATATGGGTGTCGGAACAGAAGTGGTGCTAGTTGCTGGGATTGTGGAGGATGTTGAAGGGCTTGGCACGTGACTCGAAGTCGAGGTCGCGAGTGACGATGTTGTCGTATCCACAGGTATTATGGTGAGAATATCAGTGTCTGAGGCCGAGATAGAGGTCGTAGTGCTCTGAGTAGTGTTTGAAAAGGGCACGCTTCGTGGAAGACTATCAATATGTCAGCATATCCAAGATTAGGAAATACGGAACGCTGGAAGCTCGTACTATCTGCCATTGCCATCACGTCGCAGGAGACCAGCGGAGCTCAGAGTCGCAAGCAAGATGATCCCTGAAACTATTTGTGATGATATCATGGTTGCGCACTGTTTTCAACCTTGACTTGATCTGTGTGGATATTGAAAGCTCGAGGTGTGACCAAGGCAGGCTCGAGCTGAATATGGATGGATGCAGTGTGGAGCAGATCGAGATATTTGGGCCTCAACTTTTCCGGATTATGAAAGAACGAAAGAAAGAATGACTGATGCTTGAAATGATTTTCAAAGAGAAAGAGACAGACAGATGCTTCGAGAGATGGATGAAATCACGAGTAGAGAACGACGATGAGTGCACTGGAACACTCCAGCCTTCGATGGAGATCTGCAGCATCTTGTACCATCTCGCCTGCGGTTTCAAGATCGAAAGGCCGTGAAAGGACGACCGCTTCAGACCTCACAATAGCCTTTGTCTGGGCCCGTACCTGCTTTGCTCCAGGCCCGTCGCATGTTCCGGGCGCCTCACGAAATGAAACCAAGTGACTGACATGCTCTGATGAGAGAACACAGAGATGACTAGGAGATGAAATCACGAGTGTGAGAATCAGGAAGATGTCTGAGCCAATAGAGGTGGTCCGGGTCGCGGTTAGGTGAGACGATGGGTTTGGCGGTTGCGACGCGAAGTTTGAGATTGGCGCGTTTGTGGAGCTAGCCGAGCGGTGATTGGCCGGCTCTATTTTCAAGGGAGCCAAAAACAACCCCCAAGGCCTGGAAGGGGTTTCATTGGGCAATGCCATCGAGGAGAGCTCATTGGAAGGAACATTAAGCGTAGACGCGCGTAAGAAATAGAAGCCAGAAGCGCGGCCGTCCTTAAGTGAGTCAAGTCCAATGAGAGAGAAAGTCTCGTGATCCAAATGTACCATCCACCTTGAAGCGCGATGAGCTAAGGGGGCTGTGCATAAATGGGCATTTGGGAGGAACTGGAAGTCGTCCTTGATTTTGGCTTACTGCAAGATTCAGTTCAATGAGACGCTTGTCCAGATGATCTTTCATCACGTGATATGCTCACGCCCTTTGAATAGGCTTTGGTGATAAGATTGATGCTACAAATGCAGTGAGACTACTACTCTGTCCTTAATCTATACTGTCAGACACCTTTCATAACAATTGGGATGGATGAATTCTACATGCTCAATCACGTGCACCAAGCCACCGGGGATTTTGTGCAGCCGCATGTTTCAGCTTTGCAGATTTGTTGCGCATCGCAAAGGGCGATGTGCATCATGTGAGAAATGCATTTTTGATTGGCCGAGGAACGGCGGTGGGAGCCAATCATGAGACTGCTGCGCCTTTTCATTTCCAGGCGATGCTCTGGTCACACAAAAAGGGGGGTAACGCACGTGACATCACTAATTGAAGTTTTTGAGGCAGAAAGGAGAACAAGCCAAGGACTAACTTCTGTTGTGGCTCTCTTGTTACTTACGGAGATAGTGCCGCGAAAGCAAAATGAACAATGAACAGCAAAGAACACACACAGCATAGGAAAACCTTTGTTTATTGTTATCCGAGAACAGTATGATCTAGGAACGCTTAAAGAGTCTCTCCAACAATTCCATTCTCCCATCCTTTGATTCAAATTTCTAGACTTTCAAGAATCGGCTCTCACACAAACAAGAACTCAAAATGTCTCAACCAAGAAACCCCCAAAGCAGGCAAGATTCAGATATGGAGCCAGATATCATGGTAATCTCCCACCCACCAGCAGAGTGGAACAACTTTCGAAACGAAAGCAGTCGAGGCCAATTACTACAAGACCTCATTGAGAACGGGAAAATGGACCCAGCAATCGCTCGAAAGCAAGTTGACAAGGACTTCGCCAAACGCGGATACAAACGTGCGAAGCCACCACCACCTCCAGCTTCACCTGAACCTTCTGACGCATCGCTTCCAGTGAGGCCAAAACGCTCACAAAGAAAGACTAGAAGAGATTCATCACCTGCTTCCACGAGAGCACCATCTTCCACACAACAAAAGCCTGCTACAAGAGGTCATAGGAGAGATCCGTCTCCCCCTCCACCTAGCAGATCAGAAAGAAACAAGTCTCCTCACCGGCCGGGAGCAAGATTTCCCGCTCCGTATGCATCATCAACCTCCATGGTCGAGCACGTAGCGCCACGACCATCAAGTCATTCTTCATCCCACCGAGATAGCAGAAGACGCCGGTCTCCATCCCCATCAAGAACCTACTCCCCATCACCAAGCACCCAACGCTCCCCATCACCCCCTCGTCACAGGAACAGGAATCCCTCCTCATACTCCTCTCCAAGCCGCGCTCGTAGTCCCTCACCAACAAGATCCTCAACACCAGACGCAGAATCCCAATGGCGCCGAGACATGGAGAAAGAAGCGCGAGGCGACGTCCCGCTCGAACAGCAGTCGGAATGGGCGAAGCAGATGCTTCTAATGGAAGACTACTGGGCACGATACGGGTACCTCAAGCCACCACACGGGACAACATGGTTAAAGCGCTTTGCTAAGATCCACGACTGGCTTGATAATAATCGGAGGGCAGTGCAGAGATATGGCCCGGGACCTTCGATGCATGCGTTGATGGCAGCGATACCAGGAGGACCGACACTGGAACAATTCCGAGCGAAGATCCGACGAGATGATGAGCTTGAGGAGAAGATGGCTCGGTTCGAGAGGGAGGGCGCAGAAGAGGGATATTCTGTCCCGTCGCCTGGTACGTCTATGGAGGAACGGACGCGCTTGATGCGAGAGTGGATCCGGGATCCTTCTTCACGTACTCCGCCATACTTAGGAGCCTTTGAAGCTGAGGCGGTGGCTAGAGGGTATCGTCCCCCGCCAGCGGGTACGGCCGTTTCGGAAAGAACGCGGGCGCTAAGGGAGTGGCTGAGGTACGAAGGTCTGCGCCAACAGTCTGGTCAGGCTCCAGAAATGGGAAATCCGTACGGAATGGGTGGTGGAGGGCCCCAACAATACGGGCCAGGCTCTTCCATGGGGAATCCGTACGGTATGGGAGGAGGGTATGAAAACCCGTTTCCAGTACCGGGGACCCCAGAATTTTTCCAGCTGGCTCGAGAGATCAAGGCCGATGTTCTGGAGGAATTAGACAGGAATGAGCGCCGGAGGAATTGAGGTAAGGATTGGACCAGTGTGAAGGCTGCATTGAAGGTAAAGGGATATCGGTGTGATGACTAAACCATAGGAGAAGCCCATATTTTTCAAGGTATGTGTCATAACCTACTCATATTCTAGGTGTAGAACCCTGGTATGTTTGATTTAAACTACTTAGTAGACCTATAATAAAGTGTTCTCTAACACATTCTCTCTCAAGATCCAAGACCAATTACGTGACCCACAAACAAGTGTATCGTTCCAAACATGAACAACCTCAATTCTTACTAGGCACCTCCAAATGCTCCACACCCTCCTCCACCTTCGCTGAATATTCATTCTGATGAGCGAATTCTGGATTCCATGTCAGTAATTGTAACATTCCCAATAGCAAGACAAACTTACGATCAACCTTAGTATACTTGAACTTCCTTGCCGAGACATGGTTATCGAACAACAAATCGATTTCACCAAATGTGCGGTCCTTGGTTTCAGGAAGGCGGAACCAACACCAGATGAGGCAGAGGAGATTCGTGCCGGCGTAAAAGAGACCGGTTTTGGCGCCCCAGTTCCATGCTAGGTAGTGTCAGCGAATATTAAGATGCTGCTATTTGTCTGAAAATGAAGAGGAGACAGAACTTACCATCAGGTGAAATCATGCGAGGTGTGACAGAATTGCTGAAGATACCAGTGAGATTGTAGACGAATCTACCAATAACAATAGTCTTGTATCTCAATCTCCCAGATGGTGTCTCGGCCACGATGGGGTAGCAGACAGGGCCGATCGTGATCATGTTGATGAGCGTAGAGATGACCAAGAGAATCCCAACTGCCAACTGGACACTATTTCCATTGGCGAAGCCGAGGCCGCCGATCGCGATGAGGATGAAGAACATGAGGAGCAGGCCAACCATGTAGATAGTTGAGCGGCCGAAATGAGGGAATAGAAGCCAGCAGATCAGACCGCCGATGATGTAGCATGCTGAGAGTGAGATGTTGATGTCGAATGCTTGGACGTCGGTGAAACCCGCGCGTTCGAGGAAGACGACTGAGTATCCGAGGATAGCATTGCCGCAGAGAATTTGTGCAGCCCAGACAACGCAGTTCTATAGAGAGGTATGAAATCAGTTTCTCGTTCCACGAAATGGCTAAAGATAAGATACTCACTATTTCTGTGCGGCGCAAATTAGTCCCTCGGAAGCACTCCCAGAAAGTGGCGCCAGCCGTCTCGGCCTTCTCAATTGCGGTCGTGTGTCTGATATATGCGAGCGTAGCTTCTACCTCACGAACCTTGTCTGGTGTGTCTTGACGAAGGCGCATCAAACTGTTTCGAGCTTCGTCGATCTTGTCTCGTCGTACAGCGTTCCATGGAGACTCGGGAGCAAGGTAAGCAGCGATGAAGAGCGGAAGTGGCCAGACCCATTGAAGCGCAAAGGGGAGTCTCCATCCGAGATTACCTTGCACGCCAACAACAGCACGCACAACTCCGGAGGAGAGTAGGATACCGGCACCCCAGCACATACACACGTATGCTGTGACGTAGGACCTGAGGATGGTAGGAACGACCTCACTCGCATATGTTGTGGAGAGTGTCTAGGCACAAAGATCATATTAGTTGGACTCGCGGTTGCTGTAGGATCTTGACTCTTACCTGGAAAACACCCCAGGGAATGCCACACATTGCCTCTCCAAAGGCCAAAACATTCAAAGATGGCGAGAAGAATGGAATGAAAATCACGACTGCCAACCAAGCCATGAATGCCATCATTGTCGGCCGACAACCAAATCGATCCTGGGTGTACAAGTTGATTATCAAGCCCGCCAGCTGGCCGACGAGGGCTGAGTTTGACAAGCCTGACTGCCATGGCGCCGTGATGATATTATGCCCTTCAGCTTCGTTCCACGTTCCAAATCGAGTTTGAAATTGTTTTTGGCCGTAGAAAGAAGTGATCTGCGTTGGAAGTCAGCAGGGAATAGATATTTCGGGTCGTTTCGGATCAAAAACAGGGCGAGAGAACGAACGATAACAAGATCATAGCCTTCCATGATCAAACTGGTCGACAAAAGCATAGCCCAGAAAACAGCCTTTTTGTACTTCTTCAGAGCCTGTTTGATCGTGAGCTCTCGGTCAGCGGCATCACTCTCCTGCGCTTGATGGATGAGCTCGATAATTGCAGGGTCGCTCAAGTCAAAACCCGCGAGCTCCTGCACCGTCGGGATGACCTTTTCGTCCTCCATGTTGAGTTGGTTGTTGTTGCTACTAAAGTGGCAACCGTACAGCTCGAGGAAAGAGAGATTATAAGGAGTGATGGCACTTTTGAGATCTGCACACCTGCCGATCAATCGAGTTCAGGAAGAAAGAACGCGGGGATGGAGAATTTTAAGTAAGAGGAGCTACCCATGTTATATATGGGGCCTGCAGGGACAGGAGCTCCAGAAACTTGATGTTGTTGATGGGGATGATTGGCCGCCCACCGGAATTGGATGAGGGGGAAGGCCCCGCAAACCCCGGTGGGGGTGAAGCGAGCCCGCCTGGTAAGTGCGGGGTTGCGGTGGGGTCCCACAGGCCCCAAGACTGATCTGGGGAATGGTCAGGATTCTTATAAGCGCTGCAATGAAAGCACATGAATGCCACCGGTGGAGTGGTTCTCAATTCGCCTCCAAAGGATGGGATCTGAGCTGGTTCCGACAGATGTCCGCTCCTCTACCAGGTGACCACTGCTTTGACCGCAGGGTTATAGTGATATGACTTGGATCTATGCCCAAGCTTCATTAGTCTATCTCTATAGATATCCGAGGAGCCTCGATCTGCTGAATCGATTTCGTTTGTTCAGCCGCCTTAGGAATCTCAATGTAGAGAAAAGAGGGAATTTGAATTTTCACCTTGATCGCAATGAAAACTTTACTGCACTTGCATTCTTTGGGACTGGGCCAGTCGATCTTGAAATCTCCTGGTTTTCGAGTGATAATAGGCCCGCCTACAAGTGAGAATCTGCCTCACTTTGTGCTCATTTGCCTGTGATGAATTGAGTTCGAGCGAAGTTCGAGCGAAATTAATTACCCCAACCTAGTTCCCCACGAAACACGACGGTCTGGCTGATTCTTCGTATACTGCTCCACAAGCGACAGGCGACGACTTATCGAATTACAAAAGGAGATAGGAACAAGTAAGGACCGCTTTTTGACCCACCTGGGGCAATAAGCTCCCATCTCACGAACTCTGTTGAGAATACCTTAACATGAAAGTCGTAGTTCTACTGACTCTAAGACTCAATGAGGCGGCGTTTTCGACTTCAGCGAAGATCTCCCTTCCACCATTACTTCTACCTCCTAATAATACCCCACCGCCTCGAAAACCTCGACAACGTAACCGAACTCACAAAGCTCACAAAGCTCATCTTATCATCCTCATCCTTCTTCACTGGGGCAGGACTCAGCGGCTCCAAGCCAGCCGTTTCCAGAATCCTCCACGTCACAAACCTCGGCTCTAAATCAATGCCCGATATTCTTGAATCCATTTGTGACACCTGGTGCGAGACCAGAATTATAGGTTTAGATAGCCGCGTCTGGCTCTGGGTTTGGGATTTGGAGAAGTAGGAGGATTTATAGATAGTAGTTTTGAGCGTGGGGAAGAGGATGGCGACACCGGCGCGGATGGCGGGCAGGCAGGCGCAGACGATCGCGAGCGTGGTTTCGACGGTCGACCAGATGGTTATGGGGACGTTGGAGAAGGTGGCGTCGATTGTCATGCCGAAGGTGCGGAGGGAGTTGAGGCGAATTATGGATGTGAGGCAAACGCTTTTTACAGATCAGGTCAGCACCTTGTGTTGTGAAGAAATGAGCGGTAGAAGGAAAGGACACTTACAAACTACCCATTCCGAACATGGCGTAGACGCCGAGCTTTTTGGCCTTGCATAGCTGGAGGGAGCGGAGTTCGTGGAGCGGGAGAACGACAATGAGGAAGTCTTGCAGGATGTTGACGCCTGCGTTCGTCCACGCTGCCGCGTTGTAGTTTAGACAGGTGCCTTCGTGCATGGAGGTTTTTGCCCAAGCGAAAGAGATGGGTCTGCATTGGAAGATCGTCACCAGGACGAAGGCCAGCATGTTCGCGGTGCAGAAGGCGATCATGAGCCAGCAGAGAAGACGGAAAGATTTCTTAGGGAAGACGCGTAGGTAGAAGAAGAGGATTGAGACCTTGACTAGCCCTATTGTGAGCAGGTATAGGTTCTCGTCGATGTAGACTGCAGGGAGTGTTATTGTGTGAGCTGATGCGAACGAGTGATGCAGGTACATACATCCGAGAAGAAGCTGGGGGACGACTTCCAGATTGACATCCCGCACGTGGTCGCCCAAACCATCGTGTTCCACTATATTGTAACCTCATTATTCTCTGAATGAGATAGAAGTACTGAGAATGCTTACTGATCACACCATAATAGGTGAATACGGCGTCTGATATCTAGATTTCCCTTCGTAAGCAAAGTTTCAACTTTCAAAGGGGAGAAAAGCACTTACTGCAGCTGCCAGAATAAACCAATCGTCCATGCCATATGTCTGTGCCACGAACAGCCTTGTGATAAAACGAAGCAGCACGGAAGTATACGTAATTGCCGCACAGATAATGGTCATGACTCTCAGTTCCTTGTTATGTGATTGGAACGGTAGTCCACATATAGCTGCGTTGATCTTGGATAACTCTACCAAAGACGTCAGTAAATTTCTCCTGTCGTTGAATAGAACGTTACCTATAGCCTCTGCGAAAGTGCAATTTGCGAGCATGCAGTCTCCTGTCAAGGTAACGAGGTGAGAACTGGAACACTGGCATGTCGTGTTGGCCAGCGTGCATCCAACTTCGGGAATAGTGTGCTCCAAACATGATAACTAGAGACAGTTGTGAGTACGAGATGACCTCGGAGTTTTGATCAGGGCAGAATATACTCCACACGCAGAGATTTGAGCTATCTCTCCAGCAATGAAAGTTGCATTCTGTGAGACCTGCCCGTTGACTCGCGCGGCAAGTGACAAGAATGCAACGAAGAAGGCCTGCTTCATCGTGTATTTCTGATGCAGAAAGCTCACATAACCAACGAACACACCATAGAAGTTTGAAGCGCACGTTGTTTTCCCCAACCTCTTCTCCGGGAACGTGTGGAGCTAAATGCTCGAAAACAACTCAATACTTTCGTGAGGTAGGTATCCAGTCTCCCCGTTTCCCAGAGTTTGCATTAGAGAAGAAGATGCCAGTCGTCTGATCATCGAATCGCGGTTTCAGATCGGCGAGATATGATGGCCTCTTAATGCTCCGAAGGTCGCGAATCTTAGTTGCATCTGGGGTCCATTCGCAAGCGAGCCGGTGAACGCTTGGAGTCGGCTGCACCCGATCGCCCGACATGTTGCACGCTTGTTGGATCGATAAGGAGGCCGGGCCACTGAGAAGCACGACGACTGATCCGTCATGTAAAATGGGAGAGAGGCGAAACACCAGTAGCGCGAAGGCGTTCAGGAACCTGGTCTTCAAGGGGCGAGAACTCTGCCGAATTCCACACGTGGCTACGGTTTTGACAGCGGGGACAAGGACCAGCTCCCGTGTCATGGGCACGGCTGGGTCCTTTGTGCAGTATGTGCTTATGAACCATGTGATACTATGTGCTGCATACGGCCTCTGCATTATCATTGGCGTCAACCAGACCGATTCAAGTTACTCGCTAAAGTTGCGGCTCGGCGAAAGACCCGTCTCGGGTTCGTGGAACACCCCCTGAAACCGCCTTCTCGGCCGCAGGGGAAAACGTGGCTGCTTTTGAATAACTTGAGAACATAGATATCGCCACAGACACCACCACAAGTCAATCCATTGAAAAATTACACACGCGAGACTTTTAAAATCTAAAACTGTGTATACAATGCATTAAAAACGAAAACGATTGATCTTTTCCAGAGCCAAAATTGATCTGGTATGGGGAAGGCATGCCAAAAAATAGCTACATTTTCCTCCGCTCTATCTCACACGGTAACTACCGAGATAGCGTCCCAACCCCAGCTGCTGCAGAACCGGACATAGAACGGAACGTGCATGACGCGACCCTATAAGGCGCACTTTTATGGGTTCCCGCTATCCGGAATGAGCGCGCGACCTTTAAACTTTCCGCTAGACAGGGACTTCAGACTTATTACATTTCAGGGAGGCAGAACGCATTGCAACGGCGGGAATAGTGAGATGATATGTTCAAGATTTGGGACTGGGAATCTGCTAAAGAAAGGAAATGAAGACCAGGAATTGTAATAAGAGGGGAAAATATGGAGCCCTTACTCGCTGTCGGCAAGGAGCCGGGTGCCGGCAAGATCCCTGAAAGCCCTGCATGACAATGTCTGAGACAGAACACATCCTTAGCTGCTTCTATTGATAATAAGATAACCAAGATATTGGGACCATCTGAATTAATAGCTATGGAGAAGCTCAAACCGAATTTTCCACCGAAGGCATAATATATACATCGAAGCGAAAAGAAATTGCGCAATCTCAATCCTCAAGTCGGAGAGACCCGCCGGAGGTATCGTCACCACTTACGGTACTCTTCTTCTACGCCGACGGGTTCTACCTCATGGACTCAGCCTCTTACCGGCGCGTGATGCAAAAGCCAGCCCAGCTCACACGGGCCCCCTGCCTTAGCGTGGGGTACCGGCTAACGCCCCAGAACCCCTTCCCGACGCGCTCTTTGACGGGTTGGTCTATTACTTCAAGGTCCTCAACCTACCCTTCCCCGCCTCCCCCCAAGCTCGTTCCCGGCGTCTATTAACGCCGCACATCATCCTCAGCGCGATAGCTCATCAGGGCAAGCTTACACTTATCCGTCTCAAGACCCTCCTTGAGCTTCAGCACGTGATGAGGCGGACATGGGAAGGAGGGAAAGGAGAAAATGAAGGAAAATGCGAAAGGGATAGACACGACGTGTCTCCGGACCGTGCGAATCGATAGTGCGCACTGTCCGCAAATCTGATGATATCCGCACAGTGCGAATCGACAGTGCGCACTGTAGGTAAATACGAAGATGTACTAGGCGGTGACGTCTGTTTCAGCGCTTTGGCTATCACCCCGCAGTGCAGATATGCCGACTTTGACTCAGCTTGCCGTGATTTTCGTATTTTCAAGCCAATAGTAATCGTACATCGGTCCGACGTAAGGTAATCAGCTGAGGGCTAAATGCCACTATTTAGAGTAGATTAGCGGTAAAGTATATCCGACGACGGAGGAAGGAAGAGACCGAAGACGAAGGAGATAATGCCGTGGTTCGATTCGCAAATAGTAGACTTAGACTTGATAATTAGAAGCTCATAGTAAACGGTAAGTATATTTTCAAATTCTTAGTTGAAAGTTACTAATAACGATTTAGTCTTGGTATAATATATTATTTTTGGGCATTAGCGACAACAAGTTTCTAGAGATAGCATTATCGCCTATCTAGCGCTGGCGCATCACCCTACTAAGTGACAGTAAGATTAAATGAGAACCGGCAGAATCAATCTCTGGCGGTTATCGCGGACAGTGAGTGCGCACTGTCAATTCACATTGTCCGGACACACGTCGGGGTAGACATATACGAGAAATTAAAATTCATTTCCACTTGCCCATTCTAGAACTCTACTGTTCTTGATTCTGTATGCTTTATACAATTTAAATCTTCTATCCCCTGCTCATACTCTATGAATGTCTGCAACTTTCTCATTCGACTCACGTATAAGCTTTTCAATCCCTAATTCCCCATCATTCCGATCCCTCTCCTCCGACTTATATTCAGCCTCCAGATTGCTTCTTGGATCTCGAACGGCGTGTCCCTCCTCGCCCAGATTTCAAAGCCCCTCGATGATTTGCGGGTTCGACTACTCTTGACTTCCTCTTGCTGCGAGGGCCTGCAGGACTACGCTTGCGCGTCGAAGGATTGCGCTGTAGGTCTTTGGGGACTGGTGCCATACTTCGCTTTGCGAATATGTCATATTCGACCGCTTTATTAGCGAGTCTTTGACTTGCTCGTTCCCCCTTGTATGCCTTTCGCTGTCTTGTCTTGTCATGCTTTGACTGAGGAACTTTGACGTTAGTTGCATTAGAAGCGCTCTCCTCCTCTACTATAGCTTCTGTGAGTGTCGGCGCGGCTCGTTTAGATCGGCGGCGGATCGTGCGAGTATTTGCACTGTCTGTAGTGGTAGGTTGTAGAGTCCTGCCGTGGAGAAGAGTAAAAAGTCCCACCCAATTGCTAATTTCCTGTTTGGAGAGATGTTCGTAGGATTCGTCGGTTTGCGCTTTGGTAAGTCCGTCTAGCTGAAGATTGAATTCACTCATTTGACGTTCGTATTCCCGAGGGTCCGTCTCCCGAAGCTTCCTTATTGCCTCAACTTTCTCATCTTCAATTCTTTTGCGTTCCTCCTCTTTACGTTGCGCGTTCAATGCAGCTTCACGGCGAGCTACTCCGTCTAGATACCAGTCATCCCCGTAGCGTCTTCGGCCCCAGGCTAGCCATGCCTCTGGATTATTTGGCTCTGGCGTCCCTTCTTCTGTGTAGGTGTAGTCGCTGAGCACGCTGCAACTCGCGGAAAGAGGACTGCCACCAGTCTCGATTGATGGTAGAACGTTCCCAGCCATGTCAATGTCGCTAGGTGCAAGAGAGCTCGGAGCCATGGATGTGAAGAAGCAAAGCAGAGTCGGGAAACAATGTTATGTGTTGATATTTCGTAGCTGGCAGTTGGGATGTTGAGAGTTGGTGAATAATAGTAAAAGGGCCTATGTTGGTGCTAAAATGTTATCTTAGTTCTATGACACGTCGCTGTTAGATAACAGAAATCGAAGCTCTGGTAAAATAAGTCAATTGTATTCAGAGCTAAAAAAGACAAAATATTTGTTATAAAGGTCTGGAATGTGCTTTGGGGGAGTTTAGTTAAAGTCTCTAATCAAGAAAGTCAAGTCGTATATATAGACTTGAATCTTTGAAGACAGACAGTGTTTCTTTTTTGGTAGTCGGTTGGATGCAGGTCATAGTAAGAGATTTGCATAGTAAGAAATTCATTGGTATCAAAAAAACCAACAGGGTAAGCATGAAACACCCTGGGTTGAAATTTCTATTCTCAGAATAAACTCAAGCGCGCGTCAAAAGGATGGAAGTTACAAGGGCAGTTCCTGAAGCACATCGATCTATTTCCATAATTATAACAAAGTGACCGCTGCCTAGTGAGAATGTGGGATTGGCCGATATAAGGTTCCTCTTTCGGCGAAAGTGGCCTGAAACTGTGGATTAGCTTGAATGACTCAGACATATTAAAAGGCGGCCTCGTGGGGTTTGTTGGTGTGGCTCGTGTGAGTAACAGATGTGCACGGCTGCAGCCCTGAAACAGCGGCGCAGTCGCAATAGCGGATTGTAATTGGCCGTGAAGCGGCTCGCTTTCTTTGGCGACCGTTCAGCCAGTTTTGGTGCACTCGGGCGCGTGGTCGATATCGGCCGATAATGGCAAAATGGAGATACCGATCTGTCCGTGTTCTTTCGCTTCCTTACACTTTTCGCTGATGGAAGAGGCAGGCCATTCAAGAGTCGGACTTCCTCATACTTTGCAAAATCTTCCGCATTCAATATTGATTGCACACTTAAATCTGTCGATTTAGAGATGATGAAGGTTTGTTTATGATTCTCGTGTCCAATGAAGGACTGTGCGATCGGAAGCTAGAGGTCATCTGGATCTGCCACAAGGTCGGATTCAGTGAAGAGGTTACGCTCCACAGTAGCAAACAGCTCCACATGCTCGGACCCTAGTTCTTCTCTATATGAAGGAAGACTAATGTTATGTTGTAGCTCGATGTTACTGGTCCTTGTCGATTCCAATGGAGTCCAATTTAAAGCTCCGCAATGAACTTGAATTTCAGTGATTTCAAGATTCAAGGTTATTTTGAACTGAAATTAGAGGATATATTAGTTTCATGAAACAGTTTGAATTGAAACCTAGAGGGTCCTTGAATTTCATGAATTTCAAGATTTCATAGTTACTTAGTTTTCTAAATATATACTATTAAAAAAAGGCGGGACGGGAGGGAGAAAATAAGTAGAGAGTAGGTACTTTACTTAATAATAAGAATTATCTATATAAAGAGTAAAAATTATACTAAAAATAGAGTATAGGTAGGTAAGAGAAGTACTTAGATAGTCTAAGAAGGTTCTATTTATAGAACTAGTATAGTATTATATTAATTTTTCTCGACTTTAGGACGACTTCTTATCTAAGCCTTATTTTTCTTGAATTTTCTTGAAATTCATGAAAATTCATGAATGTCTTAATATGATTTTGAATTGAAACTGAATCCTAAATCCTAAATTGAATTGAATCTTGAATCTGAGAAGTGGTTTCAAGCTGTTCATTGCGGAACCCTAGTCCAATTTGCGGAACCTGGCAAGTCGTCCTCGACAAGCAAGGAAGCACCGTCAATCCCGGCAACGGGCGCGGCCATAGCTTCATGGTTAACGAATCCCAATATGTTATCAGAGATGCCAGAGATTGAAGCATCCATGCCATATTGTGGTATCTCGAAAGAGAAATCCTCTCCAAAGGTAGGCCAGAACGACATAGCGGTACTATGGAGAGCATCCCCGAATGCTCGACCTATATTCTGAAGAAGATCATCAAAGCTTGAAGCATCGTAAGTAGGCGCAGGATCGATTCCGTTTTCAAGAGCTGGTCGGCTGATCTTCAAAGTTCGGGCTGCCAATGTGTACTCGCATTCTAGATCCAGCTTGTGGGCTAGAGACTGGAAAATCCACTGTCGGTATTTATCAGGGCCATAGAACACCAGTCCGTCCTCGGCGTGGTTATTCTTGAACAGAAGAATCTGACTATAGAGCTCAAGAGTGCTTGGATCATTGAGATCTGTGCTGCTTAGCTGAAGCATGAAAGTACAGCGGATGGAAGGAATTTACCAACGACGATGCAATCAGAGGAGGTCATTTCAAGGCGCTTTTATGGAGAATAGCTCATCAATTGAGAGAGGGATAGCAATTGGAATATAGAGTCGACCTCACGATGGTGAGGCTGGCAAATGCGAGGCGTGTCGTCGCGTTAGGAGCCGAGACAGGAGAGCCGTTCACCGCCTTCGCTCAATTAAATCACGGCAAATGTAGACATCGTAGATAAATTGATTCCTCACTCCAAATACTCCCGTAAAGAGAAGCATGGCGAACAGGAATGAAAAATAGATGAAGAAGATTGCTTGTTGAGGTGGCAGTGACAACCACGAATTAGCGAACTAGGCGGCCGTCTCCTGTGGGCAGCGGCCGCAGGGACGAGCTAGACTTGTTTGAGTGACCACCCACATGAATCTAGTATTCTTTGGAGGATTTTATGTGCTATAGAGTGTGTTCTTAATTTGCCCTTCATTATCTTATATCATCCTTTTTGGCGGGGTCACCACCTTTCCAGGGATGCTAGATAGACAATATCTCACGTGCCTTCTAATGATACGTGGCATCTCATTTGACCTCCAGTAGGCGAAAGTAATAGCATCATATCATATAAATATAGTTACATTATAAACAAAATAGATAAATTTTTGTCAGAGAATCTATCAGCCGCCTTCCAAGATTGGGCGGTATGTCTGCGTGCTTGTTATATGAAGCACCCACGTTTATTGCTTCAAGACAAGTTTGTGATCGATTTGTCCTACCACCACCCACATCAAAACCCAGGGTTACACTAAGCAACGTTAGTCATTTTTTCTTTCGTCTCGACTCGGCATGCTATTCACAGGCATCCTCAAACTCAAGGTTTCATTAAATTGGCGACCGCTGTCGTTGTAATGGTCACTCCAGCTGAATTCTTTCTCCCAAGGAAGATAATCATGGTTCCAATAGTATAGAAACAAAGGATCTACGCCTTCTGCTTCGTATTTTTGCCACTTTTGCGGATCCATACGTGACTTTAGGGACGCCCTTGCAGTAGTCTGTTCCTCTTCGGATGCTTGAGCCATTAAGTGTTTCGCAATCTCGATTACAGATGCAGTGTCTTCCTCTTCCTCTAAAATCTGTTGCTTGACAGGTGGCTTCATTCCAGGAGCGTTTTCCTGCGCTTGCGATTGTTGACTTTGTTGCATGGACTTTTGAAACTGCAGCACCTGCTGTTGCTGCTTATTTGGAGGCATTTTTTGAGGAAGCCCTACCTGATGTTGAAGATGTGAAAGCGCATGTTTTGCAGGGCCAGGACTCTGGGATGGATTTTGCATATTCTTCTGGCTCATCACCGACTTTATAGCCTGAACCTCTTGCGCGTTTAGCGCTCGTGATTGGCCTGGCTCTTGATATTGGGCTTGAACTTGAAACTGAGCTTGATCATATTTCACTCGTGGTTGAGTTTGATCTTGAGCTGCTGCATTTTCTTTTGCTAGAGTTTGAGCCTGAAGAATGGGGGCCCACTGTTGCTGCTCGCTCAATTCATTTGGCCCCAGTTCGTTGTTTTCTCCTTGTCCTTGAGCGTTTGCTTGCTGTTGCATTGCCAAGTAGTGTCTGTCCGTTGGCAGGAATTTTTCGACATGAGACACGGTTCGCGGTCCCATTGATGGATGACTGCTGCGCAACGTGTCGGCGATCAATGCTGCTGGCTTGTGTTGAACCTTCTTCCGACGTGAAGCAATATCCATTGGCGGTGGGGGGCTTCTCCAAGGATTTGAAGGGGCCGGCTGTGATGCAAAAGATTCTTCGGATTCGGGGATGCCATAGGCATAGGACATCTTTAGAAACCGGAAGTGTTTGTCAGACCTTATTCAGGTAGAAAGATCTACGAAATCCTAGGAAAATAAAACAGAGTTCCATACCTGTTGGCGAGATGCTTCAGCTTCAGCTGGCTGCCGCAGCAGATGCTGTTGCTCAAGATATTGTGCCAGATAGGTGTCTGCCCGCATCGTATTGAATTGCGCCATCTGAGCTTGTGCCTGTTGTGCTTGTAACTGTTCATTCATAGACTGCTGCATGGGTAAATTTGCTTGCTGGCTATCTCCACGGTTATATTGCGGCCACGCCTCCACTCTCCGTATCCTTTTCCTGCCCTGGACGGTCTGATGACATTTATTTTCATGATTCTTGAGTGCTCGAGTCGACGTGAATGGAGGATACTGACAGCCAGGGTACAAGCACTGAAGACGCTGAGTATGAGTAGCCTCATGGTCCAGTCGGAGTTCGTTGCTATCGAATCCAGCGGTAGCTCGAGGGCAGGAGGGAAAGCGACAAGTATATGCAGAGGTACGAAACTCTCTCTTAAAGAGTTCAAGTTCCTCTACCGTCACCCCGGGGAAATCTTGGATAAGGAGGAGCGATTTGATAGTCGCCTGGTAATTTGCCAGAACATCTCGCAAATCTCTTATTGGCTTCAAATCTTCCGTAGAGCCTTGAAGTAGACGTTAGAGGGATAAATGATTCAGATAAGCCAGTAGACATACTTTCTTCCCAAAATCCGTCTCCAAATTCTTTTCTGGACCGTGCTTCTAACGTGGCTACGGCGCTTGCATATAATCCCTTATGCGCTTTCAAAAGTCCAAGGTGATTTTCTGATAGCGTTAAATTGTCTTTGGTATCCAATGCGCTAACGGACTCGCTGAGACCGTCTAAAGTATTAGACAGTTCCTGTACAACTGATGATAGCAAGTCAGGCTCGCTGAGTGCATCATGAGATGTCACGATGGTCAGAATATAGTCAACCCAGTACTCGCTAGCATAAACATGGAAGCCATGCAGTCCTTTCAATACTCTCAAGGAACGGGCCGAGTGGGGGTAGTCCGTCTGAAAAACTTTCAGCCCTGACGAAAGACACGTGACGGAAGCAATAGCATGCTCCCGTATGACCTTGTCCTCAGTTATGAGTAGCTTACTCTGTGAGGTCCGAAGGTAACTGAAGCTGCAGTTAGTAAAGGCTTCCGCTAGTCGGAAACGCCACATACTCTTTCACGGAGACATGAATGAAAGTGAAGCTTGAGTCGCGGCGCTGTTCGATAAGTGGTGGACACATGTCGAAGATGTATGATGGTACGAGTGTATCCACTGTAGGATCGCCGGCGCTGAAAGAGAGGGCCGACCGAAACTCACTCTTCCGAAGAGGTCTCTTTGCAAATGCTATCCATCCCAGTATCTGTCTCATTCGATCAACTGAGCGAGGATCGAAGTTGGCGATAGTGTTGGTCAAGATCCTCTCATAGCTAGGTATGGTTAAAAAAAACACAGGACTCAATTCAAAAAGGTATCAACTCACAACTCAGATAATTCGCGAGGCAGGGTCTCAATAGCAGCTGTGATCTCGTGACGATTGTGGAAAATATTACTCGCAAGATAGTCTAGTACCAAACGAGCCCAGAGAAACATGCCTAAAAGCTGGGTCAGTGTCGTCACATGCTGTAGCTGGCATAAGGTTTCACAAACCATCCGCTTTTCTTGCAATGCTCTGCCCTAAGTTTGTTAAATCAGATCCGCGAAGTCCTAGTTGGGACAATCTATGGGTATCGGCTGTCAGCCGGTGGTTGGCATATGTCCAGATGGCTACTTCCAGGCATTCTTTCTCGTTACTCAGAGAAACCACTTGCTGCTTCCTGAGGATCTTTTCAAGAAGTGGCGAAGTTCGACATGAGACAAGGATCTTGAATACAGCCCCATGTGCTTTTGCTCCACTAGCCATTTTGTGCATCAGACTGATGACTTGACGTTGCTTTTCGGCCTCAACTTCATCGAGTCCATCCAAGAAGACGTGGATCGACTGATTCTGGCCTGGCTCTCCTAGAAGTGCTGTGAGTAATGTCACCATCAACTGCTCTAAGACTGCGACGCTTGCCATCTTCTTACAGACAACATATTCCCAGTAGATATGTGCAATCAAGTCGTCGCTTGTCGATTGCGTCCCGAAGTCACGTAAATCATAGGATAAGTTAGATTTGAGGGTAATGATAATACTAATTCTAATGTCTAGAGAACTAAGAGTAGTCGACTAAAGAGATGCCTTATATACTGTCAATCGGAGCTAGTCTCAAGTAGGAGAGTAAGTGGAAGCCACACACGTGATATTAATTAATAGACCCCCCTAGGCTTTAGTAAGAATCACAACGCCTAGTCTTCCTTTTAAGCTATAATATTTAGTGGCTCTTATCCTATATTTATTCTATTAAATACCCTCGGATAATAGATGAAATCTAAGTGAGTATAGAGTATATCTTTAAGGAAATAATAAGAACTCGGTTCACGTGATAGTAACTTCTCTATTAATAACGCCCCTTTTTCCTTTAAGGTTTTAGCCTATCTACCTACCTAGAATTAAAATCGAGCCTATTTTTGTTAAATCTAATATTATTATTAAGCTTTAATTAGCCTAAGTTCGCGGGCTTTTTAATATTTATAGGGATATAGAAGTGTTATTTATCGTTCTAGTTTGGTTTATAAAAATAGTAGGAAAAATGATTAAAAGAATAGAAGTTCTATATAGTCGCTACCGACTATTTGGTCCGGAGATTATTCCGTAAAAAGCTTTACGGGTTATGAAACTAGTAGAAGGGAGAGTATATATATTCGTTCGTAGATCACGTGTCCTAGGAATATGGTTCTCTCTATTATAAAATCGTCATTTAATTAGGGGTATTTTCGATATATACTCCTTTATTATTTACGTCTTTATTATTAAGGTTTCATTGACGTATTTTAGAGTGCCTCCGGCCTATATAGGGGATAAAATTGTGTTTTAGGAATTAGATAAATTATTATAGATAATTAGAAGGAAAACCGTCCGGACTAGCTACTAGCCGGGCTTAGTCCCTATAGTATCTAATCATATCTAAGAAGGTTAATAGAGAGAGAAAGATAGTTGAAAGGGTTATATATATATAGGAAAAAATAGGGGTAAAAAATGGTGGCTAAAAATAGTGGCTTTTCCACGTGATGGCTCCTACCATTTAGGGACGGTTCTATTACTTTAGAGCTAGCTCTAAAACCACGTGAGAGCTCTTGGCTTATTTATGCCTCTCTTTTCTCTTCGTTATCTTTATTACTCTCGTTCTAACCCCCTAGTTTAGGCGTAGTTAGCTAGTTAACGCGAGAGCTAATATCGACTATATTAATTATTTTAACGAAGATATTATAATATTAGATAGTAAGTGGTTTCGTTAGTCCGTCCGCTACTATTTTAGTCGTAGATTACTATTCGATTTAGACGTTTCCTTTTATAGTTTCCTAGCGTAACTAGTACTATTAGATGTCCACGTGCTTAAGCTTAGTTATTAGTTTTAGTGAGTCTTTTAGGAGTAGGCCTATAGTCTAGAGGTTATTATAGTAGGCTATAAGTGACTAATTAATATCGAGATTAATATTATTAAAAAATCGTGCCCACTAAAGTATTTAGGAGATTAGGTGAGCGATTACTAATAGTTCAGCTTCTATAGTCGATATTATGACTATTAACTAAAGACAGCTAACCTAGTTAAAGAGACTATTAAAGAGCTTGAGTGCGTATCCTTTTAAGCTCTTCCTAGTAAGTTCGTTATCTGCGAAAGTAGTATTACTTACAGCTATAAATACTAGTAGTGAGTCTTAATCGTGACTCTTTTGATATTTATTAGTCGAAGCTAAGAAGACTAGTTTTAATATAATATCCCTATTATACTCGAGGGCTAAGAACTTAGTATCTTCTAGATAGTTAATATATTAGTAAGTGGCCTCGAGGTGCCTAGGCCCTGGATTTTTGAGGTTTTGGGCTAAGTATTTAGTGTAAAAAGTAATATCTAGCCTAGTAATAGACGCCGGGTAAGTTAAGGAACTAATAACTTAAGAGTATAGCTGGATTTCGTTATTAGTGGCTATTCTAGTATATGGTAATAGTGGTGGAATCGCTATTAGGGTTTTCGGTGAATGAATAGCTAAACTAGTACGTCGGAACCGTTTACTAATTTTGGTGATATATAAGTCTTAGTATAACTAGAGTTTTCATACTTTTCAGTCTTATACGACTCGAATTCCAAGGAACCACTTTAGTTCCCTTATCTCTCATATCTTAAAGGCCTTTAGGAATTTAGTACGAAATTCCTAGTAGACTAACTAGTTATTAGGGTAACATAAGACTATAAAATCATTAATATAGAAGAAGATAACTAACTTACTATTAGTGTATAAATAAGGGCAGTTAGGCACTGGTTTTAGGCCGAGTTTATCGAGATATTTATATATAAGGTTATATTATAATAATAGGGACTTAGGGAGACTATATAGGGCATAGATTAGTTAAAGGTAGTGGCCGTTAACTTAGAATCTATTAGGATATCGAATATAAACTAGTTTATTAAGGAAGGCGTTATAGAACGCGTTGACTATATTAAACTAATAAATATCTAAGTTGAAATACGCCACAATTACTATTAGTACACGAAAAACTCGTATAACTAAAGTAGCCGCGTACGTGTCTTATGAAGACGCTTTTTATAGATCCCCGCGTACTACTAACCTCGATTTATATCTCGTAAGGTATCTATCTTTATTAGTTTTATATATATAGACCTATATAAGTAGTAGAATAAACGTAGTTAGTCCTTTAATTAGAATTGACTTAAATGTGCCTTTATCCTATAGAGTCGTATATTCTAACTTTTAATCTTACTTAAAGAGGGTACTATATAGATATATATCAAGTTCCCTTTACTTTTTAGGAGGTGGTAGGAGGTCTTTAGTATATATTTTTGGAATTGTAAAGGTTATACTAGCTAGGAATAAGGAGTAGTAATAGGTAAACTACTAGTTTATAGGCTCCTAGAATAGCCTCTTAAATATAAAAGCCGCCGGCTTACGAGTCCACTTTCCTTAGATAATATTAGATATCAAGGCACCCTTTATTATACTTGTCTTTAATTCTTAATTAGGATAAGTAAATAGGTTTATAGGACGTTCTATATTTAGAAGTATTAGTGTTAATATTAATATTAAGGCTAGTTTACGTGATATTAGTTCCTTAACTATATTAATTTAGTCAAGTATATCCATGCTTTCTAGCTCGGTTAGGGTAGAAGAACTTTCTTCCATTAGTTAGAGCCTAGTTATAAGTAAAGTGGTTACTACTTAACTTAGTTCTAGGCTATCTCTTAGAGTTAGAAGCGTCTAAGCTACTAGTTAATTATTATCTTAATCTTCGACGATAATAGTATCTCTATACTTCTTAATCGTAGTTTCGTACGTAAGTAATAGTACAAGAGTCTCCTATTCATCGACTATATCGCTGACTTCTAAAGAAAGCTTCTGTAGCGTCTAGACGATTTCTGGCATAGCCTCTAATTAGTTCTTAGTAGGACTATACCTTTTAGTTATATTAAAAATAACGTCTCTTATTAAAATAATAGTGTTTACCTTAGGGTACTATATTTAGAAGATATTAGTGGAATTATATCCGACTAAATATCTAATATAGGCTCGGTAGTTTAGTCGTACCTCGAGTTTCGGCTGCTTTTTAATATACGTATAGGCTTAATATCCGTATAGTACTAGATAGTTTAGAGATAGTTTTAGTACTAGATTACTAAGATACTATTCTATAAAACCGATCGGCGTGAGCTATTTTAGTGATCTTATAGGAGATCTATTTAGTAAGTAGGTAGCGTAGGAGTATACTTCTAACTAGAGCTTTTTAAGTAAATTTGCGGAATTACGTATATTTTATACCCTGCCAATTAGGACCCTCCTAGATCTCTTCGTATTACTATTTTAGGCTTATATATTAGGTATGGACAACTCTATTAAGAAGCCCTTTTAACTAATCTAGCTAGTAAAGCTATTACCTATTCTAATAGCTATTTCGCTATCTCTATATAGAATACGTACTTTAAGACTATAACGCCGTTTGACGTATTTGGTTACGTATTTAAAGCAGGGTAAAATATGAGCTTCGCTAGTGCCTAAAAGGTAGTATATAAAGTGTATGTGAGAAGTCGAGTATATAAAATAAAGTACGTGGTTCTCGCCCCTTAAGCTATTAGATATTAAGATTAGATCCTAATATAGACGCTAAAATGGAATCGGATAACGTAACGTGGAGTGCTTATATAGTACTCTTTTAGTATTATTTAGATAATACTCTTTATACTTCAGTTCTAATAGAGTATCTAATAAAAATACTACTCCTTAGTACTAACTTTTAAGATGCTAAAGGGCTTTAGGATATAAGTAACCTATTATTTCATGCTACTAATTGAATATAGCCACATTTTATAGTCTCGGCTTATACGTGGAGTGAGCTTTAAAGCTTATATAAAGTTCTATAAGTTAGCCTTCTAACTTCGTCACCTCTTAATATTCTAGAACCTACTAGTCAAATAGAATTAGTATATTAGCCTAGTATTCACGTTCGTCCCTATAGACAAGTATATTTGACCAGTTATCCTAATATATCCTATAACGGTTTAGAAACTTTAGTGAGATTACTAAAGTATAGAAAGTTAATATAAAGGGGGTATTACTAAATATTATAACCCGGCCGTTTAAAAAACCATCTATTTAGATAGTAAGACTAAGTATTCTATAAGCCTCTATAAGCACTAGTATGTCCCTTATAAAGATAAAATTATCCTTATAGTTTCAGGGTAGCCAAAGGCCGTTAAAGCGATCTCTTTAGTTCCTAATATTATAAGTAGATCTAGAGTCTAGAATAATACTATTCCGAAGAGAGTAGTTAGAGGCGTAAGCCTCTCCTAGAATACTAAAGGCACTTAACTTAATTAGTTAAACTAAGGTTCCGTGTATTATAAAGCTAGACGGACTACCTAATCTACTATTCTACTTTACCGTACTCGAATTAGTATTCGTGCTTCCTAATTAGTAGAAAGGAGTTACCATAGGATTTAGCCTTATAGTTATTTTTACTTCTTCCTAGAACCTTCGTATCTTCGTAAGCTTATACGATTTCGGATAGAGCTTTAAGATAGTATTATTAACTTTCTATTAGACGGCATAGTTTAGCCTCTACCTATTTAGATACTTTTTAGGGATAATATAGTAGTAAGTCAATAGTTTATAAAGCGTTCCGTAAAGGTATAGATATTAAGTAGGTATTCCTTTAGAATTTATCCCTTAGAAGGTTGCCTGAAATATACTATAACATAGAGTAGGTAATATTCATAACTCCCTTAGTCTCCTAAGATCTCTAAGCTCTTTAACTATCTCCCTAAAATCCGGCTTATTTAGACCCTTTTCGTCGATCTTTAATAGTTTTCGGTCTTAATTATTCGCGAAGCTAGAGTCGATTTTAAGTAACGCTAAGGTAAGGGCGAAATATAGGTAGAGCCCCTTAACTTCTAGTAAGTTAAAGTCGACTACTTTATCGTAAGCTAATTCTAAATTATAAAGCTACTTAGTAATAGTAGTTCCCCTCTTTAGACGCTAAATAGCTAGATGCTAGGCCTTAGTGACTTTATTACGTCTTACTTAATTAGAAGAGGCAAATCGTATATATAGGCTCCAAAGTATTTCAGCTACTGATTTATAGTTCCTCATATACTAGAAATTTCAGCGTGAGATCATGGACTAGATACGGGCCCGAAGATCGCCTATTACTTCCATCTTTTTATCGTACGTTTATAGGTCGTGAAGGTAGATATTCTATTTAAGCTAGAGTTACGTTCGCTTAGCTACTATTAAGTCTAAGTATAATATTTTAGCTATTAGAGCTTGTTCTCCTTCGGCTACCGGTATTACTAGTATTCTAAGTAATTTTAGTATTAGTTCGACTAGTATCTTAAGAACCTTTAGCTCCCCTAGTTAGATCTTAGGATTAATATAGTCCTAAAGCTGGAACTTGTCAGTTATGGTTTAGATAACCTTAAGTTATGGAATATAATCCGAGTCTTCGTCTAGAACGACTAGTGTTTAGGTAACAATAGTAGACATCTTTTAGATCGTTTGGTTTTAGATGAAAAGGTTGGTTTTACGTGCGAAGTCGATTTAGCTGCGGTGCTAAGTTCCTAGGATCTACGGCTTGGTTTATAGATTAACTAATAGTTTATTATATAGCGGATATTATATAATCGAGTGCTTTTTATACGGAGACAAATTCGTAGTCGATATAAAGGGGTTTTGAGACTTCCTAATCGTGGAATCGGTGCGGTTCGTAGTTTATAGTAGAAGGTATATACTAAGCCGGGCTTATAACTGTCGATTACGTCCCGAAGTCACGTAAATTATAGGATAAGTTAGATTTGAGGGTAATGATAATACTGATTCTAATGTCTAGAGAACTAAGAGTGGTCGACCAAAGAGATGCCTTATATGCTGTCGATCGGAGCTAGTCTCAAGTAGGAGAGCAAGTGGAAGCCACACACGTGATACCAACTGACATCGCTGGCAGTGACTAGTTGGAAAAGCAACGACCTGAGGATCTTGTCATAATGGGTCGATGAAGCGTATGAAGAAGTACAGAAATGAGTGACGACCAAAGACTTCGGCGATGCACGCAAAAAGGTGGCCAACTTTCCGACAATGGTGCTTTTGCCGGTTCCTGGGTTCCCTTGAAGCCAAACAAAAGGGGGGTTGGGGTGAGGCTTCAGCCAGGAGGCCATCGTCGAGTTTTTCAGTACCCACCCACATGTTTCGGGATATTTGGTTCCTTCAGCTGAAAGACTGTCTAAGATTGCTACTTGTTCAGTGTCGTCCAGCTTCAGCCACGTAGAGATGGTTTGGAGGTGCACGGCAGTCTGTTCTTCTTCATCGCGAGCGAGCTTCGCGAGGGCGTCCTGCCTCCAGGCCTCCAATTTGTCTCTCGTGTCCTTCGCTTCCGCAATGTGGTGGGCATTGGCCTCTCTGTCTATTTGCTCTTCGTGTCTTTTCAAATCGTCAATGATGTTGTCGAACCTCCTTTGGAAGCGGCCCCAAGATGTGAGAAAGAGCACTTTCCAGCCTAAACAACTTAATAAACCCCCTGCTGCTATCTTTCGGTACTACTTACAGCTTCGTCGAACGAATTTGTATGCTTGTTTGTGTAAGCGAAGAATATCGGCGTAGAAGACTGCGAGGGTCTGTTGGAAGCTGGCGTTCTGACTGAAGGTCGCATCTAGGATTCGAAACCTGTTCAGCGACTCGCCTATTCGCGAGTACGCTCTGATTATCTGCTCGAATGCTTCTACGTAGTCGGATGCAACCTGCATGGAGTGGGCATGTTAGAAAGTGTCCTACAGTGTAGATTGTTTTGCTAATGGCACCAACAACAGCCTCGATTCGACTCACTTTGAGGATCAATTTTATCGGAGCCCAAATCCACGGAAGGTAGGTAGTTCCGTTGCAAAGAACTTCGATCGCAGCAGAATAGTGTTGGAGGCCGGAGAAGAGCGGCATCAGACGGCGCATGTTGCGCAAGGAAGACCGCGCCCCGAGCTGGTTTTCAATATCCAGCGCTGCTTGTTCCACACTTTCCAGAGTGGCACTGCCAAAGTCGTGCGAGTCCACGGGAGAAACAGCCTGCTCCAAGTCCTCGAAAGCTTCACGAATCGTCCGTTTGGCAGCTTCGACCTTTCGGTCTCTCTTGGGGAGGGGCATTGTTAAGGGACGTGCAATCTACTCAAGTAAAGAAAATGAAATCTCGGAAGTAGAAAGACAGAATAGAGCAGAAAAGGAGATGAAAAATGCCATGTGTTTTCAACTCACTTTGTGCAGCAAAAGTTGCCTCGTACACCGCCCTTTCATCATCCTTCGACCTCGTTGCACGGCATTGCATCGCGCGGCAACGGACGGATGCCCAGCCGAAGCCAATGTTTGTCTCTTCCTCCTGTAAGCGCTATGCCACAGGTGGCAATGGGTCCAATCCAGCGCCGCGATGGGATGTACAGCCACCCAGAGTGGCGAAGCACGTCGTGCGTCACTTGAAGAATGCGCTGAGGAGAACCATGAGGCTCACAGCCGGGCTGCCTGAGTAGCCTTTTCAGCAAAAAGCAAAAAAAGGGAAAATTGTTTTCCAACCTCCACTCCCGGCTCACCAGTAGCCTCCATATCGCATTGAGTGACGCGAATAATTCAAAGGGCGAAAGCTTTGCGTTTGAAACTATGGCGAATCATTTCATCCCAGAGGGCGCAAAACGTCGGCGATTGGAGGTGACACAAGGTGCGATGATCGATTCGGCAGCCACCTGGTTTCCGCCCACAGTGCCCACTTCACGTTTGGCAGGCGAGGCCTGGGCCAGAGACAGTGTCGGAGAAGTCCCATATCATTTCGACCTGGCTCCATCGACAGCCCCAAGCCATCTCGAAGCCAGCTCCTGGAACAAGAATAATCAGCCCTCTCAGGGATTTCCCGTTGCCAATGCAAGAGGGCAAGACACGAACGATCAAATCCTGACCTCTTCATCCTTCTTAGCTCCAAATTATGGATCCTCTACGATGATGGCTGGAGTAAGCTGGAATACAGTCTCCGCTGCTCCTCAATACTCTACACCACAATGCATGGACTGGAACACCGGAGGTCGACCTTGCCAGGCTGAACCATCACATCTAATAAATCCGGGGTTGAAAAAGAATTCTGCACAACCCAATCCGCACTACTTGATGGTTCCATTACATGTTGCACCAGCGCCAAGCTATCCTGCCCAGATTAGTCCCTATGATGCTAATTCAAGCGTGTATTTCTCGGAGCGTATCCAATCGAACGCGCTCAATACAGAAGTCCTGGTCCAGACACCGGCGGCGATATCATCCCAAGCGAATCTAAACCCCGATTTAAGTTCCAGTGTATCATGTGCTAACAATGGATTACCTACGCTCGTGCAAGTCCCTTGCGGAGTTGCTGGGGATGAGTTGGTCTGTTTTGGCATGGTGAGAATGTTCAAACTTCCCCAAGAAGACTCGTCTGCTTACCTATGAAACAACAGGTTCTGGGCATTGCCGGGAAATGTCAGCTTCCTCCTGGGAATTATCTACAGCCAGGCTCTTCCAGACATCCCGTCGAACTTCATACGGCTTTGAAATTTAGCTCCTCTTCCGATACAGAATTCAGTGGTACCATCTCAAATGAACATGCTCAACTGATACAGGCACTCCTCGATGAGAGATCCCTCAAGGTCCAAGTGAAATGCAAGTTTGGGGATGATAGTGCGGAGCACCGAAATTTGAAGAAGCGCTTGCCTTGCACAGTGCCTTGTTCGCTGCTGATTATTGTCTACGGACCAGCTAATCTCTGCGAGGAGCTTGGCGACTTTTTCCAGGACTATGACATATATTTGCAAGACCCGCAAGGCTGTGACTTAGATGTTAGATACTGCAATCCCCACCGACTCTCTTCCATGGACCTGACGCGTTGTCCGTTGACATCGGAATTGGGGTCGCAAGGGGCACTTCTTGGACCCTTCAACTTGAAAGAAGCCCCTCGGCATCCAGATCTTCTCACCATTCTCGATTCTCAAGAAGATCTAGTAGAAGCTCACCAGCCAGACGCGATTCAAACAACTCTTGAACGGTAATGATGACTTGATCGATCACTAAAACTTTGCTAATTATCTCCAAGTCATCAAAAACAAGCTTTGAGTTTTATGCTACGAAGAGAGCGGGGATGGGCTTTGAATAGCCAAACCCCAGATATTTGGGAAACAAGGGAGACTAGCCAAGGATATTAGTCAGTTTCCTATTCCATCTTTCAATACCAACCTTAAACCTAACAGTGTCTTCAAGCTTCATTAACAGAATCTCGAATGCTTACCAAGATGAGGAGCCACCACAATTCTATGGCGGCATCATCGCGGATCCCATGGGGCTTGGGAAAACGTTGAGCATGATAGCCCTGATTGCGACAGACTTAACGGGGTACCATTGTAGAGACTCTTTCATCTATGGTAATACTGATGATGACGTATCAAATAAGACCACACTTGTCATCGTCCCTCCACCAGGTACCTCTTTACCCACTCCTGGATAACGTGAGTTTCTAACTTATATCAAGTCCTCGACAGCTGGGAAGAGCAATTATCACAGTAAGTCTTATACGTCCTAGCCTCATCAACCCCTACTCCGCTTTGAAAGAAGTCACCCTAATACAATCAGACACGTTGTAAAATCTGGGTTGACTTGGGGCCGTCATCACGGCAAGTCTCGGCTGATCAATAACTCTGAGTTGGACAGCTATAATTTGGTGTTGACTACATATCATACCGTGTCTGCGGAATGGAGAAGTGGGAACCAGGCTGAGATGTCAATACTTTTCTCAACTCGGTGGAAACGTGTGATCCTGGATGAAGGTATCATTATAGCCCACGACGGTACCCCGCACTTGCACTAACAGATATAGCGCATATCATTCGTAATAGCGGGTCGCAAATGGCCAAGGCGATCTGCTCTCTTCCCGCTACCTCCCGATGGGCAGTGACAGGAACTCCAATCCAAAATCGCCTGGGAGATCTTGTAGCTCTTTTGAAATTCCTTCAAGCACATCCATACGACGACGCAGGTAGGTTCGAAGCTGATATAACACATTTATGGAAGACAGGCAAAGTAGAGGAAGCGGTCAAAAGGCTTAAGCGACTCTCTGGATGTCTTTTACTGCGGAGGCCAAAGGAAACAATCAACTTGCCCTCAAGGCGAGACCTGCAATGTGTCGTGGAGTTCAACGTCAACGAGAGAGCACTTTATGACGAAATCAAGAGCCAAACGATCGCAAATTTCAAAGGGACTACCCCCGAGAGCCCTGGCAGATCTAGTTGCACTACCTCTGTTAATATCATCCAGCAGATCAACTCGCTACGAATGATTTGTAATCTGGGGCTTCATTACCACTTGCGCTACGAAAATACCGCCACAGAAGTTAGCTCGCAAGGACAATCTAAATGGGCCGAGGTCGCGCAGCAAACTTTTGACTTTCAGTTTGAAGCTGGATCCATGATTTGCCACTACTGCTCATCATCACTCGATATGGCAGAAACCTTACTGAGTGAGCCAGATACCCAGATGCAGCCTCGATTCTCTCAGTGCCTGAGATTTATCTGTTCCGAGTGCACACAACGCTTTTCCAAGGGCTCAAAACCCGTTTCGTGTGGGCACAGCACGCCCCATCCTACTGCTCCAGTATCCACGAGCCGGACCGAGCTGGAGGGAGCAACGTTTCCAATGCCAAGCATGGAAGACTACCAGACTTCGTTGGTTGGCCTTCCTTCAAAAGTTACATCCCTCGTGATGCAGCTCCAGGCGCAACCCGCTGGTGTAAAATCGTGAGTTAAAGACCGCGAGGGAACTGTATTTAGCTTATTTTTAATGCTTTAGTCTCGT
This sequence comes from Hyaloscypha variabilis F, assembly GCA_002865655.1. Taxonomy (NCBI): domain Eukaryota; kingdom Fungi; phylum Ascomycota; class Leotiomycetes; order Helotiales; family Hyaloscyphaceae; genus Hyaloscypha; species Hyaloscypha variabilis. Next base: position 2,295,224 of record KZ613943.1, on the reverse strand, counting down.
ATTCTCGTCGTGGAGAATGACTCTCGATGTCATCGAAGCCGGCCTCAAGCAAGCTCATATCCAATATCTGCGATTTGACGGGAAGGTCCCGCAGAAAAGTAGACAGGCTATCATTGACAGGTTTCGAAAAGACCCTGCAATCAAAGTCATGCTTCTCACGCTCTCCTGTGGAGCTGTTGGGTGAGTCTTCGTGGAAATCTTCTAGGGTGTTGACACAACGCTCATGTACTCCAGTTTGACACTGACCGAAGCCTCGTACGCCTACCTGATGGAGCCTCATTGGTACTTGTTTCCCTTACGACTAGTAGGAAGGTATATCTGACACTCAAGACAGGAATCCAACGATTGAAGAGCAGGCTTTAGCACGAATATACCGGATTGGCCAGAAGAAGGAGGTCACCACAGTTCGTTTCTTCGTGAGGGATACATTTGAGGAGGCGAGTTCTCTTCTAATCTTATCCAGTAAAGTAAAATCAAGTCAATGTGCTAACATATCATCTAGCGAGTTGTGGAAATCCAGAAGTCCAAGAATGATTTGGCTAGCTTGTTATTCTCTCCGCGCGAAGATAGTCAAATCGAAGATGTTGAGCGTCTCGAGGTTTGTTCATCACTCAAAAACTAAGAGGGTAATCCTCTCCCGTCTTTGGAGCTTGCTGACAATCTAATAGTGGCTTTGCAATTTGCTCTAGCAGAGCAAGGAAGTCTAGATATTTACTAGAGATGCGGCTGATAGTGGGAGTTCTTACTCTAGTTTTCCTTCCAGGGAGTAGAGTATTAATTTAAAAATAAGCAACCGAGACAGCACTATCTCAGCTTAAGTCAATTAGGAGAGAGTGCCAGGGAGAGAGTGCTGGGCGCTGAGAGAGAGTTCTGGCTGAGACCGTCACGTGACGATAGGAAATAGGGATATACTTTCTCGCGAGGAAACGGGGTCGTATTTAGCAGCCCGGCCCGCACCAGCGCCCACTACAATAGCGAATCGCCTAACATAGCTACCTAATTTTCTATGTAACAGGAGAGGCACTTCAGGGAGGCGGAGAAAGTGACTACAGTCCTCTGTGCCTGATGTATGATCTACTCTATGGGTGTCAGCGCCCTAAGCTAACCTCCATCCCCCCACTACCCCACCTGCTAGACCTCGCAACGGTACGGCCAAAAATTCTTCTTAGGGTACAGGCTCTATCGGTGAAGGAAGGAACAGCGAATCAGAATGTGACAGGCAGGCCGGGCCGGAAACTTCCTCGGTCAGCGGTCCAACGGAGAGAGGTGGAACAATGCCATGCATGACATGCAATCCAAGGCTCCAAAATCGAATTGCAAAAAAGTTCGTTATCGAAACGTAACGTGTGATACGATACATGACTTTGCTATTGGGAGCTGGCGAGTCAAGCAACGCAGCGCTAGCGATAAATAAAGGTCTTGTCTCGGCGAGGAATCCAGCCACGTCAGTGTGATAATGTACTTGGGGGTGCATTGGTGGAGGTGCGGTTTGCATGTGCCTCCCACAGCATTGTGGCGGAGTCGACGGTCAGGCTCCGGTCACTTGGGGACTAACTAACTGTCAGAAGGTTCCAATAAGAGCTCTCTAACGGGAACAGGGCGGCTATGGAATTTATTGGTTAAAATCGAATGATGTACAGATCTCCCAGATCTGGTATGGTAGGATTTTGAACCGTCCTCAGGCGCCTAGCCATTCCATTCCATTTTGACAGGGCAGGGACAAGCCATGCAGGGCATGCGGAAAGCTTATTTGCCGTTCCTTTCTCCCCTTTACGGCAGTCAGGGGTTAAGGGACGGGTCGTCTAGGGCTTCTGCACGGTTGCGCGAGGAGGCGGGCGGGCGTGTGAATTGTTACAATTTAATATATCCAAAACTTGTCTCCCTTCCGAAACGTGTGTAGTTCGAGATGAGGCTGAGGTTGCTATTGACGTTTTGAGGGCAGATAAGTCTTCCCCGTGATTTGACCTGGAGTTCCTTGTATCTTAAACAAGGCAATCCGACTTATTATTATGGTTCTCCTGCCTTCTTTCGTGTCATTGGATGGAATCAGCGTTCCGGTCACCGCGGTGCAGACCTTTTTTGTTGATTGGGTGTTGCGGCCTAGCATTGGGCAGACTGTTGTCGTTGCCTCCGGCTTACGAAGGACCCAGTCAAAAGTTCCTGGACTGCAGGGTATCTAGCGATTTGCCAGCCAGCAAGCCCCAAATTAGAGCTAGCTGATTAGCGAATCTACAGGCCTTTGAGCCCTCAAGTTCCAGCGGGCTTTGGCGGCCTGGTATAACGTCGCTAGCAGAGGAAACGCCATTTACAGGGCTATGGCCTATAAACATAGGGTACTTTAGCGAGCGGCTGCGTACGTTATAGCGCCGTTATAGCACTCGGCGCTGTATTCCAGGAACTTATGACCGGGTCCTTCGTACTCCCTAGCAATATCCAGGTGACTCGATGAGCTCTCCTCAACCGCGTTGGGTTTGCAGGCTAAGCCCCACAATTATGTTCAAAATCATGACGATCTACATTTCGCAGAAGCCTTTGATCAAAGGATTCGACTAGTTCACAGAAGAAGTTGAGAGCAGGATGATGTTTTTTTTTATGGAACTGAACTGGCAAGAGAACGCGAGGTCCATACCACCCATAGGACAACTAGCTTGGAGTTCGACTAATCTCACCTTGCGATGATTACCTAAGTCTTGAATTTCGCTCTCCCATCGACTGAGAGTGTATTACTCACTGGAAAGCCGAGTCAAGTCAAGTCATTGAATGCTGTATGAGGTTGTCTTGTCTTCTCTGCGAGTTCATTGATCTATAATAGAACATGTTGAAGCTTGTCCCATGACTAGATAGCTAATGCAGGTGCTTCTGTCAATTAGTATCACGTGTGTGGCTCCCCCTTGTTCTCCTACTTGAGACTAGCTCCGATTAATAATATATAAGACATCTCTTTGTTTAGCCTCTCTTAGTTCTTTAGATATTAGAATTAGAATTATTATTACCCTTAAATCTGACCTATCTTACGATTTACGTGACTTCGGGACGCAACCGACATAAAGTGAGATTTGTTTCATTTAGCGGGATATCATATTGGTTCCGAGTGAAAACATCCTCCTAAATCACTATTCCATAGTGTTAGTAAATAGAGTGGGAACGGATTTGGGAAATCCCTAGCCAGAAGAAGAAGTAGGAGCGTTTTCGGGTCCCTTTGTTGAAAATTGGTAATTGCTGGTGAGATAGAGCTTACCGTGCCTTGTCACGTAAACAGGGTAAGTAGATTCGGAGTAGGTCTGAGTAGCCACTGAGCAGGCCTGAGCCGAGCCTGAGCAAAGGCGGCGCTGCTCATGTGAGACCTCGAGTCGGGGAAGCGCAAATATTCCCGTCGTATAACAGGGCATGTTCGAGTGGAAACTGCGAACGAATGACTTTATTGCAGATTTGTCTCGCGTTGAGCTTGTATGAATTTGCGAAGGCGGCGGCATGTTTGGGCCAGGTCGAGGAAGTTCTTAGTGAGGAACTCGAGTGATGATTTTTAGTAGGACCTCGAGCGGGAGCGTGGCCAGGACGTTATCTCCAGTTTGGGATGTTCCGATCATCGAGGAGGCTTGACTCGACTCGCCATCGTTCGACGTCGTGTTGGTTCTTTTGATGGAGAAGTTGACTTTGATGTTCATGTGGAAGTTGTAGAGGTGTTTGTTGATGAAGGAAGGAAAATGACGAGGGAGTTGCAAATTCAAGGTTAAATAGGGGCCAGGCGAGGAAAGGCGAACAAAGCTGGACAGAATCGTAGGTGAGCCCGCACTTTTGAAATCCGCCCTTTTTGAAATTTCCCATCATCATCCAGGCATCCCGATCTCGTCACTCTTCCACCCGCACACTTCTCAATGCAGCAACTTCATAAAGCTCTCAGCAGTAGAAGACCCCGGCGTCCTGGGAGTCATGGGAGTATCAACCCAAGACTGCTCGACCTCAATCTCAACCTCAACCGTCTTGCATATCTCACTTCTCTTCTTCATACTGTCGCCCCTCTCCGGAAGACTTTCGAACTCCATCCCCGCATTGACCTCTCTTTCTCGAGAAGAATAGCTGTGGATAGGGTTGAAAGTCTTGTTCTGGCTGGAAGTGTACGTCAAGTTTTGGCTTCCGTGGCTGGCGGTAAAGAGGAGTTTTGGGACGTAGCACGCAAAGAAGGGCTTAGTTGGTGGCGCTGAGCAGCATACCTTGTTATCGTTAGTTTGCTTGCCAGGTGAAAATAAAAGAGGAAGCGGCTTACTATTCCGAGATACAACTCGACAGCACTCCCGAGCCAGACTGGATAGGCATCCCACGTCACATCGCGATTATCGTCAGTTATCCTGTATAAGTAATATGTGCGAACTATTCCGGCAAAGCAAACCACGAAGCCAGCACCGAAGAGAAGAGCGACTATGATGCGTTGCCTGAGAGGGAGGTTGAGTTTCAGAACGATGGGGATGGGTATGAGCACGACGCAAAAATCGGAAGCGATATTGAACGATCCTTGAATCACGAGGTGGATCCGCTCACTAATACAGTGTTGAGGAACGAATGAGAGAGTCCAGTACGCCGAGATTGGTCTATTTTCCTCCCATTAGAAACTTGCATTCTCGGTCATCGCAGTCTTACAATTTTAACATACCTGCACTGAAAGACACAAATAACAGCGAAAATTAAACAATCGGCACTCATGAAAACCATGGCGAAAGTGGTTAGTTTCTGCAATCTTCTATATCCAGCCGCTAAGATCCGGCGCGTGAGGAAGAGCATAGAGAGCCGAGTGCACGTGCTTGCCACGGCAAACAGGATCTGGGTTGCGAGGGCGAGCTTTTCGCCGATTGCGACGGTGGAGGGGAGGACGTCCCAGGCATGCCGGTTCCAGCCATACTTGACTTGCGCCATGAGCATCACTGCTACGAATGCTGTTGTTGGCAGCTATCCAATTGTCAGATCTCCGATTGTGGAAGGGGTAGAAGCATCTGCAGTTACCATCGCAAGGAGGATGAAAGCGTCATCATAGCCGAAGCTTCTCGAGATGCAGGTCCGTGTGAAAATGCGGAGTCCGACGACTCCTAATACGAGCCCGTAGAGAATGCTGTTGATTACAATGACGCTGTTGCCTCGGGTTTGCGGGTCGACGTAGTTCGGCGCAGGCCAACTCTCCAAGGTCTGGACGGAGATATACATCGCGCGGTTCTGATTGGGAAGGTAAGGTCTTACGATACGAAAGGGCTGAATCTGGGTGGCCGTGCGCTGAGGCTACACATGTACGACGTTGATAAGACATGCAAGTTGATGCGGATCGAGAAGATATAGATTCATGGTAGATGCCTCCACTTGGGGGCATGGTCAATTTCATCCAATGATCCATCCTGCAGCCCACCCAACATGATCTTCACTCGTCGCTCAGCCTTACTGGTCACCCCGCGAAACAGGGGCCAATGCTCACACGAACGGGAAGACTGCAATGACGCGGAGGAAGTTCCTGAAACGGCGTTCCACCAATCCTGAACTTTTCACAATATCGAAATCGAGAGGCACCTCGGCCCCACGCGTGGCGTCGATCAATGGATCAGACGGAAAGGGAGCGAGGACGAATGCGGGGAAGTCTCTGCGATCGATGGGTGGGTTTGGCACATGTCACAATCCTCTTCATCGGCGGATGCAGATGGCAAAAGGAACATGGATGCGGGGGAGGAGGGGGATAGGGGGTTCGCGAAAGTTAGAGCGGCTACTTCGTAGAGCGGGAGGGTTCGGCAAGGGTTCGGCTCGCCTGATTGGCGAAAGGGGCGGGCGTTCTTTCCTAATTCGATAATACGATGAGACGGCATTTTTAGTCACCATTTCGTGCAGCAGGTGAAACTTCTTCTATGTTCTTTCAAAGCCAGACATGTTTTGTGTGTGCATAATTTTCAAACAATCCTGAGTATTCAAGCCTTCGATGAAATCAAGAGGTTGCGAGCTGTTTTTGCAAGCTTGGAGGTCGGCGTGCGCTACCCTCGACTTGGGCTGATTTCATTTGCGTCGTCTGTACGTAACAGCAGACGCCAAAAAAGCTAAGTAATTGACGTGGAGAGATTGAGTGTGTTTCCAATGCTGTGTATAAAGGGGGAGCCCGTACATGTGATTATTACCTCGGCTGGCATAGCTACCAAGACGAAAATTTTCCCAAGTGTGCTGTGGTGGTGCGAGCCATGTATTGTCTAGTTTCCTTCGTTTTTTTTGGTGTTTTGCAGACAGGTCACGTGAGCCGTTCCTGGAGAACGGATCAGCTGACTTAGCGCTCCTAATAGCGCCTGGGCGCCGTATTCCAGGAACTTGTGACCGCGTCCTTCGTACGACGGAATAAGGTTGTGTGGAGAGCGATTCAGCCAATCATTCCCTTTCAGCCCCGCTTATTCGGCGAAGAAAGGGGGCCTTCTCATTGGCCCGGGGACCTCACGCTCCTTGTGATTTGTCCGGTACGCAGCCTCGCGTACCTGTCTCCAACACTCCAGCTTGCCTCATGTACGGAAGGGGGTTTCAGAAAGTCAAGAGCCACCCTTACAAGGCGGTGAGACGCTTAGACTAACTAAAATTACAGGATACAAGTTATTACCCCACAATTATCCTCTTATACGGTAGCGATGGCAGAACTAGGGGGTGGCTCTTGACTTCCTGAAACCCCTTTCGTACAAGAGGAGAGACGAGACTGCGACGTTTACATCTCGTCTTCTGAACGTGCAGTAAGCGTGGGACCGGAGGGTACCCCGGCTCGGGCGTGTGAGTGCTTGCGCGATTGGAGCGCTGGAGCCGTACAATATGTCTCTACTACTTCCCCCTCGGCGTAACAGTTCCAAAACATTTTCTAGCAGATTCTGTGCTAGCAGGGAAACTGTCCAATAGAACTCCCGGGTTCGTCTGAAATACTGCCTCTTAAAGTAAAGCAGATCTTTTGTGTCTTGGAACTGTTACGCCGAGGGGGAAGTAGGCAGCGCCATCTCTGTGTAACATCTGCCGATCCGACGTGCCCCTGAACGTCTCTCTCCCCCTCTCTCTTTCTCTCGCGTGCCTTGAATTCGCCACGCGTGAACCGGGTCAGCATAATACTCCCCCAAAAACTGTATATAACATGGACGACGGCAGACAAGGTGGGGCTCAAGCCGCTGCAAGTTTTCTGATAGGAAAGATCATCAAAAAGCATTAACACCGCAATGGAGAGGGCGTTGTTCATTGTTGATGCTTCCCATATGCGTATTTAAAAAATGCAAAGCTATGTACGGACTGGACTGTGCCATCCCTGCCGCCCTGCCCGCTGGCGCCAGGGCTGGGCCGATCTCCGCGGGAATGCAGCGATTGCAGTACTCGTGGGGGTTATCTGAAATTTGAGGGATTCGCAAGATCGTTGTTGATCCATTGGCCCGGGTTGGACCGCTTTGTTAGCGCTCACCAGGTTGTTTACATCTGGCTAGCGACCAGCAGACTTCTGAGCCGCACAAGTAGAAACACGGACTCGAGCGGTTACTCGCATGAGATTTTAGTCTTGTGACTTCTCAACATGGTAAGCTCCTCTGGGGCGGTGTGACGACCAAGGGCAAAGAACGTGTCGGGAGGGCGCTCGCGTTTTGGGAGCTGCGGGCCGACGTCCGAGGCAGAGGCATTTATATAGCTTACACAGCAATTACACAGGGGGCAAGACGAGATGAGACAGAGAATTTCTTGGAGTAAGGTGGAGAAGAGCATGCCTGGAGGGAGACCTGGAGGAAGACCGCACAATGCGCAACAGTTTCAAATTCAAGCTGCTGACCCGCTGTTGAGGGCAGTAACCCACTGCCCACCCCACCTCATGACCTGGTTCTTGGTGTCTAAAGGTGTCTAACGGATCAGCCTTCTTCCTCTGCCCTCCACCGTGAGCCTGACCCGGGGGCCTTGCGTGACGACGAATCGTTTGTTGTGTTGTAGCGAACCCCCTTTCTACCAATGACGTGCCCCTGCCGCCCTCTGGCTAATATCCACGTACTGCACGAACCGAGCCGCAGCCAAGTCTCCAGAAAATGGCAGCGCAGCATATGCACTGGCTTGGCATTGGGAACTGGAGCAAGGCCGTAACCGGTGGACAGGGGTAGCAACGACCCATGTTGTATTATGTGCCGCAGCTGGCCGTGTTCTTGGTTGCAGATCCAAAAGTCGGTGGGGGACTGCCCTCTCGACGGGCCCTCTATTGAAATGTGAAGCAAGTAATCTTCACAGACTTTGTCTGTTAAAACAAGAAAAGCCTTATTTCCGGTAGCGGGTTTGACAAGGACAAGCTCACCGCCAGCAAGTTCCCCTACCGGGGAGTTGGGAGCCGAAAGGATTAGCAGGTGTTCCCGCCGTTGTGGTTCCAGAAAAATTTAGGTTTCTGCAAGGTTACTAGGGGGCACCAGTATGGTATGTCCCCGCGGCATCTCTCAAAGCTACTGGCTGATCTTGGGGACTTCCGTTCGCAATGTTGACTGCACCTTCATCCGCGATCTATCACTATCACTCTCAGAGCTTAACACCACACCTGTCTATTGCAGCGTCTCCATTGCCTCTGCTTTTTAGACTCTCGACTAGGAGCAGATGGCCATCGAGTCCGACCTCTTCCACGGCCATTAAATCAATTCCCACCTTCCTTGGGATCAGTCATAACCCATCGGATTACCTCCATCACAGGGCTGCACCACAGCGATTGTTCCCTACTAACCAGCTTTGTGCTGGAGCGGGGGTTTCACCATGCAGATGTGAGCCCGTGGAATTACGCAAGTGCCTGGTGATGGCATATATTGATTATGGGACTAGTAGGAGCTCGAGGCTCTGTATGATCCTGGAACGGAGTGGGTCTCCCACCCAGGAGCTTGGCACAGCAGCGCTGTCATCGCTTGCTTCCAATATACTGGCTGCTTTAGCGGCTGCTGTCATCCTTTCCTTGGCCTAGTTCCTGAAGTTTCTGTCGAATGCCATTCAGATACGTTTTTCTTCCCATCACATATATCTCCTCTCCTCCCACACTCCGACGGTGAAGCTCTCCTTGACATCACTTCACTTGGTGTCTTGTTCCTTCCAAATTTTTCTAGATCTTCTACCACCATATCTCCGGTAACACTATGCATTCTGCATCTAATAGTATCTCAATTCCTCGAGAGAGCTACAAGAGGCTGTTATTGGAGATGCCATTTGGCACTGGCGGACATGGGCCAAACCCTCTAAAGCTTGTCCCGCATCTCGGAATAGGTGGATTGTGGCCCACCGGTACTCTGGGTTTCTGCAGCCTCCACTATGGTCTCTATCCTCGCTCCATGGGAGTGGGTGGATTCACACCATTAACCATCGTGAATGAGAGCTCGGACATAGGTCAGACAACCCTGAATAAAACTCAATCTTCATTCCACAAAGCTTAAAGTCGTTGCAGCATTGCCCGTGGACGGTGTGCATACTCACCGCCGCAGCGCTGATCAACATGCTCTCTGGATGGTAGAGAGTAATGCTAGCACTACCAACCACGCCTGGATGATATCATCCGCCCGTGGGGGAATTGGATGTGGCCTAGATCTGTTGAAGTCTCTCTGCCATGTTAGGATGAATGCATCATCATCAGCAGCCATCAGTTCTTACGCAACTACCAGAGGAATATTCTTCCGCTCTCTATCGATGCTAGCTGGTTGTGGAACCTCAGCAGTCTCCTGTGATGCAAAGAAATCATATGGGGTCGTCAAACCCGTTCAGCCAAAACCGGTAAGTGCATCGTATCACCCACCGTCTTGCTCACATCTTCTAACTGCCTAGGACACTACGACCAATACCCCTTCCCGCTATCTTCTTGCTCGAGTTGTGGCCAATCACGCAAATAATCCGCACGGTATAGTCGGATCTCTTCTAAACCTAAGAGTTGTAAGTAAATCTTCCTGCGTTAGCGTCTGTGACTCTAATTGTGTATTTAGGAGACGATGGCCCCTGCTCCTTTCCGTCCTGCTGCTCTCTCTACCCTAGTCACTTCTTCTGGCGATAGGAAGCAGAACGTAAGCCAAGTCCTCGAACCCACAATGTCGTCTTTCGATCCCTCGTTTGTGTCGAATCTTTCGATGAAAGAGGAATACATCAGCATCGGTTCTGCGAGTGCATTTCTGGACGGTGCATGATGGGTATTGAGTGTGAAGAGGAACACAAACACGATGACTTTTGGGCGGTGGGGTTGGTATAGTACATGACAATGAGACACCGTTCCTAGGAGTCTTTCGCAAATGCCATGTTCTTAGGTCGTTAAATATTGCGCGCGATGAATTCTGGAATCGATGATACTTTACGCGCATTATCCTCAGACTGATCACCTATTCATTTGCTTCAATTATTGCGGAATGCATGATAAAGTTCGGCCTCAAGTGGTGGTCTATGTTATGATCTGGTTTTCGTGCTCCGAAATTCAGCCTCGTTGAAACGGCCAAGTTGTCGAGGGCGTGTCGCGCAAACGAGGACCGGGTGTGTGGTTCGGCCCTGCTATATATGGACGAAATTTCATGCACAAGCCCCCAGGCTTGATCATTCACACAATACGGCCATGTAAGAGAAACCTTCCACTCTCCACGCCCTATTAATATCTCCCGATCCACGCACTCTCTTCTACCTCCGTCTCATCGCATCCAATACCCACGTAACCCTGTCGATTGAAGAAACTTAACTCGCGGCCACTGCATGTGTTGATGACAGATGAGGCTCTCCCTCACCTGATATTGCTAGCAAGAGCCAGGAATCAGGCAGGAAACTCAATTCGAGAGCGCCATGCAGAGATAAACTGGTTACCCACAGCGAGAGAGTGCTCTCGAGCATGAAGCAGCCACAGAGACATATATTGCCCACGTCGCAATGTGCGATGAAGCTTGCTCAACTTGCACTGGCAAGCCCGCAGCCTCGCTGGACTGGCAAAATTCTGAATCTTTTGCGTTTACTCTATTGTAGAAATGGACCGGACCACAGCGATGTTTCAATCTACGGCTGAGGCTCCGAATGGAGTTGCTGTGGTAGCCGCGGCTGCAGCCTTGCTACCCATTCCTGCAAAACAGTCACAGATCTGCACTCCTACCTTTGCAGCTGACATCGATTCTGCAGAGAAAGGCACAATACTACTACTAGTACGGAGACAACGGCATAAAGTCATGGGAATATAGGGCATAAAAATAATGAATTCCACTAAAGGCCCTGTACTGTCTCACTTTCATCTCCCTAAAGCGACCCGCCCGTCCCCTGTAAGCCCTGTAGGGGCCCCCTGAAGAGGCCCGTGAGCGTGCTGACGTAGATTTTTACCCCTCACTACTACTTCCTTTCACGATTTAGTATATAATCTTTTGGTGTTGTTACATTAGCCGATGATAGAGTGTAGGGCTGAAAGTAGATATATTCTAGTATACTGCAACCTTCTCTTCTCCCTTCTTCCTTCCTTCTTTATACTCGTTCCCTCCCTTTAATCTAATTACTTCCGCCACGTGATGAGGGATAGCTTTAATCCACTCTTGAATCTTGCTTTGTGGAAGATCTTGCCAATACTTCTCCCACCTTGCTCTAAGCTTTTTCCTATTAGTGGTCGGTCCCCGCTTTGTTGTTTCCTTCTTCATATAAAACCAAGCCTTCTCAATTGCGTTAAGATCAGGTGAGTTCCCTAGCCAAAGCATCTTCATGATTCTCCACAAGCTATATACTGCCCCTAATAATGAGACTTATGCGCTGGGGCATTATCCTCTTGAACGATCGTATCTAGTCGATCCTTTTGGCACTCTCTTGTAAAAGGCAGGAGCTTCTCCTCTAGAATCCTCTTCTGATATCTATACCAGTTAATACCGCCCCGACCATATTTTACTATAAAAGTACCAGTCTCCTCGTTATGCTTCCAAGTTTTGCGAACACCCCCAGGGGCTCTTCCGTGTGCTTTTGTCTAGTCCCTTAACCACTTTCGCTGTTCTTTCTCCCACTTCTGTCTATTCGCCTTCTCAATCAACGAATTCCTCGTATCCAAGTTAGCCTTTCTATCCCTTTTCTCTTTAGGAGTCTCTTTCTCCTACACGTGACAAGGCCCCTTTTTATCATAAGAAAATGACCCCCAGAACATAAACTCAGAAAAGCCCTTCCATCGTCGTCGTATACAGTGCTTATCATAAGCTTCCCCAGGTAGTCTCCACACTCTTCTCTTCCCTCTCGTACCTCCTAATTGGACAGCAGTCTCATCTGTAAAGATGACATTTTTCCAGTCTTCAAGCGTCCAATATTCTCGCTCCAAACACCAGGCTAATCTCTCTTTTTTGTTAAACTCGTTCAGGCCCGGCTTGACAGTCAGTTTGCACTGACGATAGCCTGCTGCAGTGAGAACTTTCCATACAGTTCGCGGTGCAATCTGAAAGCCTTCCTTTTTTACCCCCTTCGTAACCGTGGCACATGAAAAGCCCCTTGTAGTCGAGTTGCGAAGCACTACCTTCAGAACAGATTTAATCACTTTAGCTGAGACTGAAGGTCGACCAGATCTCTCTACGTTCTATACATGACTCACTTCCAACGGCATTCTCTCACCATCTCTCTATCCACGCTCCTTAGCCACGTCCCTAAGCCGGTAAACAACTGATTTGGTGACTCTTGTAGCTCTTCTAATCAAGCCAGTAGACTTCCCCTCCTTAAGCATATAAACAGCCTTGATTCTAGCCCTAATTGAATGCTCTTTGCGCTGAACGGTGGAAACGACGAGCTCAGTCGATGTAGGGGCAGGGCGTATTGGAAGTATAATTGCTGCGTATTTGCTTCATCGATCTCATTATTAGAGTCTGCGTTAGAGGGTAAATTATACTACTCATCATCCTCATTATCAGAACATGAATCTGAGTGTTCGTCATCTAAAGAATCAGGTAGGGAGGAGAGCTCTGATTAGCCCTCTGATAAGTCGTCATGGAAGTCAAAAAGGCCCGTAAAGGTGGCCATGAGAGTAGCTAAGGGAGAGTAAAGAATGTGAAGTCTATTAGATTATTTAGAATTAGAATTAAAGACGAAGTGTGCGCAGAGAAGTGTGTATTAGGGCTCACTTACCCCCCCTTACTCGCTAATGATCAGTGGACTCGCCTATAATTATAGGCGTTCGGCACCTGTTAAGCTGCATGGTGGCTTAGGGGGTGGTCAGGGCCTTTAGGGGGGCTTACGGGGGACTAGGAATAGCTTCAGGGGGCAACTGAGACCTTACAGGGTAACTGAGTGGCCTACATAAAAGATAATTATGATTTATGCCCTATATTCCCATGACTTTATGCCGTTGTCTCCGTACTAGTACTACTACTCCCTTGGAAATGAAGAGACCATCTGCACCCAAGACCAGCGAAGTTCCCGCACCACCAATTAGCGAAGCAAAGAAGCGAGCAGAGCAGACGGCAGCATCGAGTACTGGGATCAATCGCCATGCAGAAATTCGCACAGCTGTGGATGGGGCCATGGAAGAGCCGGCAGGTCAAGAGACCTCGGGTAGGAACCAAATCTACATGGAGGGTTGCAGGATGGCGCACGCTGAGCGATTATAGCTGTACCAACCATGACCAGTCCACCTACAAACACTTCCTCTTCACCTTCAAGCGAAGATAGTATCACTAGCTCCGAGGATACTCTTGAATATCATGATGGAGAGGAAAAGGGCAGCGTGGTAGATACGGGGCTGCACCGCATCATTGAGAGAAATTGTGCAAAACAACCCTCTACTACCCTCTCAAGGCCTCAACGAATTCAACTAGAACACAAAGCTAACTGTATTTTGACGTAGATGAGAGCTACCCTATGGGATGGCCCGGCTGGCGGCCTTCCTGAACAGCGCCAACAACCACGCGATATTCCGACGATTCGGCACGGAGCACTGTCGTGTCCTCCTACACCTGATGGCGGAAATAACGAGCATTCAAAAGGAACTCGATAAGTTGGACCAGGCCGATGCAGAGAACAAGGATATGCTATACCGCTTGCGGAGAAACGAGTGGCGCGAAGGCTGGGACACGGCGCAGAAGGACCTCCTCGACAAACTGAGGACCAAGCTTTTGGAATATGGCAAGCCGGCTTCCTATTCTATCCATCCATTCACAGTCTGGCAATGATAATGATACATCTAAGCTCTTGGAATAGTCGGGCGACGGCATTGTCTGGTGAATCGCTGACATGTGCTTGTATTCCAGGCGCACTCCTGCTTCAAGACAGCAAGTTGCGAGCACTCGACCCCACGTCGCCGCGCGACTTCAAGCACGTGTTCAGCTGGATCTACGGCCACAAACCGCTTGATAGCGGGGAGTACGACTTCATCCTGCACCGTGACGATTTCGTTTCCTCGGACAAGGGTTCCAGCAATCCTTTTGAACGTCTTGTTGAATCGTGCTTGAGCCGTTGGCCGAATATGCGTTTGAGAGTAAGCAAACCAGAGCCTTCTCTTTCTCCACATAATAATAAATAAGAAATGAAGTGGGAGATTCGTAAAGGGCTGGGCTTACGGACTAATAGAGATTCTTGCGTGAAGATGAAGGAGTCCATGGTGGGCAGGGGCAGGACCCGGCAGTCTATTTCTTCTCTGCCACGAAAATTGCTTTCGTGGGGAGACTCGCAGCTGTCTGCGTCGCGGTCATAGTCCTACTAATCCCGATTTTCCTCCTCTACTTGTTGTGCATGAGCAGGGCGGCCGTTTCGGGAATGGTTCTGGCGTTTGTGTTGGCATTTGCAACCCTGCTATCGTTACTTACCAGTGCGGGCGTGGAGACGGTTTTCCTTGGCACTTGCGCGTAAGTCTATACTTACTTTGCTTTTCGGGGAGCAGCAGGGTTGTAAGAAACAGTCGGCGCTGATGCGTGCAAAAGGTACTGTGCCGTGCTGGTCACGTTTATGGGGAATGTGCAGGGGATTGCTCCTGGTGAACCAGGCCTGAGATCTTTTGCTTTCAGGCTGTGAGAAAAGTCAGTCGATGCCAGTCGGCGCTGATGAGAATTGAATTATATAGGTCATCGGTCAGTTAGTCGGGATGATGGATTTATATAAGTCTATTAGCTAAAGAATTGTCCAGTTGATTAGATCTATATAAAAGATGAGAGGACTAGTGTAGTCCCTATTAAATTCACTACGCTATCCCAAAACTATAACTTTCGCCTAAAACGAACGCTTCTAAGGGTAAGTTTAGTTAATAATCTTTCATTATTTTTCTGTTACACTATAAATACGGAGTTGGCTAATACCTAGTCGGTCCCCCTCCCCTCCCTATCCCCTAAGCTTAGGGAGTCCGATTTTTAATTTTTTATTATAAATTAAGGCCTTCTTTCTCAGGCAAGTTTAGCCCCTACCGCGCGCATTTACCATAAGTACGCCTAGAAGCGATTTTAATTCCTCTTATCTTTGCATGAAGGAGCATATCCTCAATTCTTAGCATCACGTGAGTCCCTCTTAGCAATCTCTCCCCAGCACTCTCTCCTAGCTAACTTAAGCCGAGACAGCGCAGCGCGCGCCGACTGAGCTGTCTCAGCTACTTATATTTAATCAACGCTCTACTCCTGGAAGGAAAACTAGAGCAAGAGTTCCCAGTATTAGCTCCATCTCTAGTTGTCGAATCTAGAAAGCAAGAGCACCGACCAGCATCAATATGAAGGCGGGCGGCATCTCGAAGCTACAAGTAGGTTAGGGCGTCTTGTGCCGCGAGATCTGAATCATAGCTCCGCCACGGCTGAGATGCACCCCTAAATCGTGTGGTGCTTCCCGCCACCAACGCTATGCTCCTCCTCGTTCCTTGATCCACGCCTCATCCCCAACTAGCATTCTAGGTAGTCCTAGATTGCCGCATGACACGTAGTCCTTTGCCAGCATCTCCACGAGCTCGTCCGGCGCCAGCTATCCGTTGCGCTGCGGCCAGGAATGCATCTCGCTTAAAATTAGAAACGCCAAAAGTCCCTTAACTATATAACCCCTTATCCAAATGAGCCTTTATAGAATTCAAAATAAACTTAATGAATATTTTAGGCAGAGCTTCTTCTTTACTAAGGCAAGAGTAATTGGCGGAATTAAAATTGGTAATACGTAATTTAAGGCTGCTAGAAGCGATGCAAAATGGTTAAGCGAGATGCATTCCTGGCCGCAGCGCAACGGATAAGATCATCGTACTCTTTCTTGCATGCCTCACTAAGCCCGCTTCAGCTGAGGAAAACGGTAGTCTGGTATTCTCTTTTGGAAGACAAAATGCGCAGCTTCGGACTACTTACTTTCACGATTCCGAAAAGCGAAATTTGTGGCGTCAATGTCTCGAAGCAAGCAATATTGGGCGATGGCTTAGCGATCATAAGCCCAAATTCGGGCTCAGCCCCAAGCCACACATTCCACCTCTCGAAAGCCACCTCATGAAAATATAAAGTCTTGGCAGTATCCAAGTATCTCTTGAGAAATATCAAATTCGAAGATAGTTTCATCCACTCATATTGCAATCGCTGCTTCAACATGACATCTCTCGTTGAACTTTCGCAAGATGATGGCGCTTTCACCATGGGAAAAGCACAGGTATTTCGACTGTGTCGCTCGTCCTGTTACTCTCATCTGATTCGTATAATTTAGGCGCATTTGACTCTCTTGCGCATGTTCTGTGGAGTTTACGATATATTCGGAAGGATGCAGCCCTTGGTATCAATGATCATGAAACGAGAGTACACACCCCAAGAGTCAGAGTACTTCACCAACCACTACCTCCACGTTGCACACTACAGGTACACATTGTATCTTGACCTTTTGGCCTCTCTGAGAAATACACCGAAAGAGACCTGGCCTCTTCCTCAATGGTACAAACTAAATGAGTATGGCTGGAGGTCTAAGCGCTGACTGTTTTCAAGGGATGTCGCCCTCATGATGCATACTCATATGCTCTCGCCGGTCAACTTTGCAAATGATATTGGCTCGAATCCACGCTACAGTGCTCTATCCGGCAATCTTGATATTCCGTTAGCTAGACTCTATGATAAGCTACGGAACATAGACCATTCTCATGCCAATCACGCAGACCGAGATCGTTGGTTGGCAAAGTACCGTAGCTCCGGACCTTATGAAATGATTCGCATACAAGCAATCAACGGTCAGAAAGCAATTCCACCTCTGATGGTGATGGACCAGGGGTTTGTTCCCAAGAGATGCAAGTTTGCTAAACCGCCACCATTCAGTATTGACTTGGTCGAGGCTGTGAAGAGACAGATTGCTTTCGCGAGGAAGATCACTGCAGTCTATCCCTATGATCCTGTCCCTGAAGCTTTACTAGTTGACTCGCAACAACGATATGCGAAGTTCATGAATCTTATCCGAGTCAATGCTACGGAGATGCCTGTCCCGGCTTTAGACATCGACTTGTTCTGGCATACCCACCAATTGACCCCTTCAAACTATCTCCCGTGGTGTGCTCACCATCTCGGTCGTCCGATCAATCGTGAGTTTCCCCATTGCAAAACATCTCATCTTCTCTGATGGCTGAGGCTTCCCGTGGAGCAAATACTGATTGTGCAAAATACAGACGATGACACTATTGGTAGTGGAGATCTGGACACAGGACTAGCTAGGACTATCTCAGCATGGCAATCCGTCTACTCAGAGGATTACCTGAACCCTTCTTCCAACCCCACACCACAGAATGCACCACAAGTTCTCCCGCAACCCAGCTCTACTCACAATCCTCCACATCAAGCAGGCCCATCAATACCACGCAGACAGCTTCCCACCAATAACACCCAAGCTCAGACCCAAGCAGGCCCATCACGACCCCCAATCACCCAGCCATCTCTCACAACCGCCGACAAAATCCCACCTCCAGGCCTCACACCCGCCCAACTCGCCCTCTGGAACTACGACGTCAGCATGCAAGAAACCCACGAAAAAGCCGACTACCAACTCCGCCAAGCACGCGCCAAACTGGCAGACTACAACCAGAAACTCGCTGTGCCTCCACCTAGCAGTCTCCTGAAGCGGTTCGCCGACTCCAGCAAACGCAACACGTATGAAGCGAACCGCAAGGCGGTTGCCGCTCGGATAAAAGACGAGATTAGACTTCAGGATGAGTTTAGAGCTGCTTGGGGCAGAAAGCGGTGGCCGTTATTGGTTCAGGCGAGGGGATGGGGTGATATGGTGCCTACGAAAGGTCAGTTTAGGAGGGAGCCGCAGGGAAGTACGAGTTTGGATTTTCCGATTTATGCGGCGACTTGGTATGATCGTAAGGAATTGGGTTATTATGATTATGTTAGTGGGGGGAGAGGAGGTGCAGGTGCGATTGATGGAGGTGGGTTGGCTGTTGGAGGGGGGATGTGCGGTGGAAGGTTTGATGGCGGGAATTGTTCGACTGTGGTTCCCAGGAGCAATTATAATACTCCGGGGTGCGCTGGAGGTGGGGGCGGATGAGTGATGTTGCTAGTTTAGAGTTGATTTAACTGAGATTATGCTCTGAAGAGGTTATATCTACTCGTCAAATGAAAGCTTTTAATGGGGACAGCGGATAGAAAGTCTAGTGAGAGCGTTGATGATATGATTCCTTACAGCACAAGTAATAGCTGTCAGCTCAGCCATGCATGAGGACGACTCTGGTACAAGTCACTATTGTCTCCCACCTGATGAAAAAGGCGAAGGATACAGATAGCGCGCTCAGCGCTACGATTGATTGGAAGGCAGTAGTGGAAAGTCGGATTGGGATGTGATTGTGCTGGACCGCGGCGAAGGAAATATTCATGTGATGACTCTCCAATGCCAACTCCAGTGCAGAATTTATCTCTATGCCGATAGAATACCATATATTGGATATGTTTTGGTTAGAAACGAAGTGCATCCCGGTTTTGACTCAACTGGAGCTTGCTTCTGCTCCTATGAGAAGGAGTGAAGGTTGCAGAAACCCCTGCCGCATTCTGCAGGTGTGACAGCGAGGCTAATGCACTGCTTCTCGGATGTCGAACCGAATCTTGACACCCTTTGCAGCTGTGCGAAGATCTTATCTAAACTTACGGCTTCAATATCTTTGATCTAGAAGCCGACTGGCTAGACACATTCGAGCTGAAAAATTGGATGAAAATCATTTGCAGACTCACTTCCTCGTGACTTCCT
The DNA here is from genome assembly GCA_002865655.1 of Hyaloscypha variabilis F. Taxonomy (NCBI): domain Eukaryota; kingdom Fungi; phylum Ascomycota; class Leotiomycetes; order Helotiales; family Hyaloscyphaceae; genus Hyaloscypha; species Hyaloscypha variabilis. Next base: position 2,276,126 of record KZ613943.1, on the reverse strand, counting down.
CGTGTAACCAATGGTTCACTCTACGAGGTCTTCACCAGATTCAGCTTGGGAACAGCCAGCCACCGAATAACTGGACCTGTGCGACGTGGCATTACACGCACGCAAATCTTCACTCAGCTTGTGCCGGCTCACTAGCCCTGGGCTTTAGCGAGTAATTCCGGGATAGCCGGAATGGCTGACGAGTAGTTTGCAACAAACATGTTCTTCGTATATGCCTCTTATCTCGTTCAGTGCTTGCACAACGTTCTTGGCAACTATATTGGGTGCTGAACTACCGGAAGAGGAAATATGGAGCGAAGTTATGTTGCGGGAGGTCCCCAGACATGCCACCCACGATGAGCTGTACCTCCATGGTGAAGGGACGACCCCTAGAGGATTGATAAACACGATAAAACCCCCAGCTCCAATCTACGATGCTAAAGCACAGTATATGCGTCCAAGGTGCAAATATTTAAAGTATGATCTCTGAAACCTGGGTCCAGTCCTACGCCCGTACATCCGTCCTCGAGGTTTTCCGCCGCATTCAATATGGACGGTTGACAGTGATATCCAAATACCGAGGCGAGAAAGAAGAGCCTGATGTCTTTGGTGAAAACTCGGCACAAGGCCCCGATATGGGACGCGACGTTGTGGTTGAATTCCATAGCCCAAAAACTTGGGTGCGGATGTGCCTAGCATTCGATTTGGTATGTGCCCATCCAGAGTGATTACGTCTTAAATGTCAAAAAAGACTGATTATTGGATATCTAGGGATTTGCAGAGGCATACATGCTGCAAGAAGTTGAATGCGAAAATCTCGTTGGACTGTTTTCTGTCAGTATTACAGGATTGGCCTCCTACAGTTGACGGCTGGTACTCACCACTGCTTCCAAACAGCTCTACGTTGCAAATCGAGACACACTGGGCTTTTATGGAGGCAGCTTCCTACAGCAACTACTCCCTCGTATTTCTCGTCTTCTTATCAACCCAAACAACGACGTAAAGCATGCTCGCCTGAATGCATCATTTCACTACGACACATCGAATGACCTGTTTTCAGGTTTTCTCTCTCAAGACATGAATTATTCCTCTGCGATTTGGTTCGAGGACTCAAACGAACCGTTAGAATCCGCGCAGCGTCGAAAGGTCCATAGCATCATCGACAAAGCCCGGATCTCCGCATCTGATCATATTCTGGACATCGGTTGTGGGTGGGGTGATCTTGCTATCGAGGCCGTTAGAAAAACAGGCTGCCGAGTTACTGGTCTAACATTGTCCGGCGAGCAGAAGGAGTTGGCCGAAAAACGAATCAAGGAAGCGGGATTGGAGGACCAGATCACCATTTTGCTATGTGACTATCGCCACCCGCCAAAGCCTGACGGTGGTTATGATCGGATAGTCTCAGTTGAGATGCTGGAACATGTTGGCGACAAATTCATGAATCAATATTTTGAGTCCATATCCAGCCTTCTGAAAAAAGAGGGTGGTGTCCTAGCGATCCAAGGCATAACCATGATCAATCCTGTCAGTTCTTGGCAAGCTTTCATTATGCCCCCAGTTGAAATTTCATTGTTTGCATCACCAACCTAGCTCATTAACTAATGCTTGATAGATCCACAGCAAGTTGTCCCATGTGGGAGGATTTCTCGACAAATACATCTTCCCTGGAGGATACCTGCCTACGATCAACCAGCTTCTCACGTCGATTCATGCCGGGTCGCAAGGTACACTCGAGGTGGAAACTGTTCAGAGCATAGGGCCACACTATATCAAGACCCTCCAATGCTGGCGGGAAAAGTTCTTGCGCAACTGGGAAACCATCAAACAGAGTTTCGTGGCCAAGCATCAGCACGCGACGGAAGATGACATTGAAGCCTTCAGACGGAGATGGATCGTAAGTAGTTCGAGCAATCAAGTTACCCTACTCTATTTTATGGTGACTAACTTTACAATTCTCTCAGTACTACTTCACGTATTGTGAAGCCGGCTTTCGCACTCGGATCCTTGGCGATTATGTTGTCACAGCCGTAAGGACGCCTGAACGGGAGCTTACTGGTGCTGTGGTTTACTGAAACGATCCAATATCCCTTTCCTAGATACTCCGACTGTTATGAGATAGACTTGTACTTCGTAGACAGATACCGACTCTTACTAGCTACAAGATGTGTTCTGCTTGCACGTAGCAGAACCTAATATAGCGTCTGAATTAGAATCCTTTTACAAAGACCTGGTCAGAGTCGTTTGACGGTAACGGATTAATTTCAGAGACGGTTGAATCGATGCAATTATCGAGGTAATCATCTAAAAATTAGCATGAGATACGTTAAAAAGATGAAGAACGCAGAAGCTTTTCTCGTCTTGCCCCTGAAATAGCCGAGCGTGGATCACGTGCTTGGCATCTGAAGGATCTCCTTTTACAGAACGAGTATCGTAGGCTTTGTGAACTTCTGCTTTTAACAGCCGAGGCAAAAACTCCAGTTGAACCCCAATCGGGATTTATATCCAAACAAGGTGAATGATGCACGCCCCCTATATCGCAGTGGCGCTCGGCATGCCAGCTGAATGGCCCCCTGCTTTATCAGCCATTCGTCCACGTGAACCCAGCTGAATCCACCTTAAATGCACTCCTGAGCCCCAAACTCGGAATTTTAAAAATCATCAAGACTGACAAAGTGACTATCACCAGCGCCATCATCCACCAATTTACCTTCGGCCAGCATGAAGCCAAAGCTTAATCAGGCCGTCGACTCTGAAGTAGGAGCCGACAGGAGACTGGGAAGACCTCCGCCCGAAAACCGCTCCAAAATCCAAGGGCTAATCGACCACACCACCGAACACGGCTACGTTATAATTCCAAGCGCCTTTAGCAGCGAAGAAGTAGAGGAAGCCAAAGCAGAATTGCGACATTTGGCACGCGAGCTGGAGACTGGACGGTTCGGACCTGCGCCTTTGAAAGGCCGGAATACATTCGAGGGCCTGAATACGCAGCGAATCTACGCTTTAGCCAACAAATCGCGGGTATTTGACAAGTTTGCTCTTCATCCTGATATCCTGGCGCTCAATGATCACTTTCTCGATCCGGGATATTTGTTGAATTCGTTCCAAAGCATCAACATCAAGTCTGGTGAGGCTCCTCAGACTCTTCACCACGACGATGGCTATGTCACGGTGCCGCGACCACACGGTCCATTTGGAGCAGTAAGAGAAAGCCTTCCTAAATGTTTCCATGCTTCGGGGTTTGTCAGGAGCTGAATAAGCTACAGGCTATCATGGTCGCTCTCGACCCCTACACCTCCACGAACGGCGCCACTGTTGTCGTGCCCGGGTCACACAAATGGAGTGCTGACAGAATAGCAGACCGCTCTGAAGCTGTGTCAGTTATAGCCCCTTCCGGCAGTATCGTGTATTTCCTCTCGACGCTCTGGCATGGTGGTGGTGAAAACAGATCGGGCAAGGATCGTATTGCTTTGACGGTACAATACTGTCAACCTTGGATGCGACAGTTGGAAAATCAGATCTTGGCCGTAGATTTTGAGAAGTTAGATGAGATGCCGCCTCGCTTGGTGGATATGCTTGGATACAAAGTCGGGGCACCTTTTATTGGTCATGTCGATGGCAATAGCCCGCGAGCTGCCGTGACTCGGTTGCTAGAGCGGCATAGGAACGCAAGGAAGGAGAATGACCCGAAGCTATGATTAGTTGATCTGATCGTTGAAAGTATGGCTTTTCAACTGGTTGTTGTTAGCCTGGGGTCTACTTTATTTGGAGAGGTTGATGTTCTTCCCCTCAACACAATCGAGAAGTTTTCCAGTCAGAGCACCGATTGTTAGCAGTTCGAAAGCATGTTTTTGGATTTGATTAAACGCCCTTATTTTTTAGCATTTCAAATTTAAGGGTCTTTGGAGTGCAAACGTGAAAGTGGCACGTTTTACCCCTCCCCAACCCCCTATAGGCTTCTATTCAAGCCCCGCTCTCCTTTGAAAGAAACTCTTCTATGCAGATTTTATTAGATGATCTGTTAATATTAACTACCAGGAATTTTGTTGAAATGTATTCAGGTGCTAAGAAAAAAAAGCAGAATCCTTCATCGACTAATAACTAAGGGTAGGTTCTTAGGAGGTGAAGGGCCAAAATCACGAAAAGTGAAAGAGCGAAATTCTACAATAATAGAGAGACTTTTCAAACCTTTAATTAAAAGATAACCTCATACCTCCTTAAGTCTTAATAATTAGAATATCTTAGAGACTTATATAAAGATTTTTTATAAAATCTAATAAGAGAGTACTAAGAAAATAATAGGTAGAAGGAGTAGGAAAAGCTGATAAGGGAAGGGGAAGGCCTCGCTCAAAAGGACCCATAAAATCTGCGGCTCGTAGCACGTGCACTACCCCCGCTACCCCGAGCCCCCTATTCTTCAATATTCGTCCGTCTGCAATCGCTTTTGCGACTTCCATTCTCGACTCTCAATAGCCGCCGCTTCAACATGAGGCGTTCACTGGCGCCTACAAGCTACTAAATATAGGCATACTGGCTGATACACAGCGAGTAAACAGTCTCCTCTAGTCTGCCGATAACCATCTTCAGTTTCTGTGGACGAAGGAGAGACCGTATTGGAGAAGCCTTAAGCCTGATCTGTCACTGCTGCAGGATGTAAAACGAAGATATACCCTTGCGGCTGCAGGACGCAGCGCTCCTGGATGCAAAATAGACCACAACCAACACCCTAGCTCGTATCCTATTCCTTCGGGCTAGACGGTCCATCTTATATGTCGAGCAAATCCCTCTCTTGTCTCTCTCTTGTTCTCGAGGTTTCTCTTGCGAATTTCGTGTCCATTTGTTAATTGCGTTCGGAAGTCTGCCATGCTTTCGTCTCTCATCATATTAGTGGTGTCCACCGCTCTGTCAATACACGCTAGCACCTTGGACACTCGTGGCACCGGTATCCCTCTCTCGCTCTATACCGACGAGGAGTGCGTGTCGCCTAGCACCTCCGCTCCTAACATCACTCTCGAACTCAATGTTTGCGCGGTCACCACGGGGATGGAATCCTTTGTGCTGCTTCCAACTCCATGCATCAGCGGCAACGTCGAGGTCTGGGGTTTCGTAGACAATATGTGCGAAAACCTAGGCACTAGCTACTGGTCGAATAGCAAGAAGAATTGCTATGCAAGCAGCAGCAACGGTGCCATAGCAGCGATAATGCTTACCTGTGATGCCAACACAGATGAGACTGAGCCGAGCTCGCCGACGTCAACAACGACAATCTCTGTTGGGCCTGTGGCGAACACCTATCCTACATCCACAACGACTCCTAGCAGTAGCTCTGGGACTGGGTCGACTCCAAACTCGAATCCCAGCCCGTGGGATAACCTCAAGATTGGCGTGCGTATTGGTATAATTTTTGTCGGCGTAGCTGCAGGGATTAGCGTCATGTATCTTCTAGTGCGCGGCATCAGGAACCCGCCTCCTCCTCAAGAAAGAAGGTTTCAATGGCAAGACATCCAGGTAACGCAGAATATGCGTGTTCTCAGAGAAGTGTGAAAATTATGGGGAGGCAATCCATTTATCACGCTGGTCACGAAATATGTGTTGAAATCTATATGAAGGGCATCGACTGCGGGTGGGCGACGTGCGAGCTCTTAGCGCTAGGCTTCTCAAATCGGTCCTCACTCTCCTTCTCCTATTTAGTATTTAGAATTTGCGCCCAGCTAAGGACTAGCTGAATATTATTTTCGCTTACCTAAAAAATGCCATAGCCTCGCTGCCTGCAGGTCTCAGATGCCCTGCTCAGCCACCACTGCCGAGTTGTTTCAATGAGTGATAAGAAGTCATTTCTCCTTTCTATTGATCTTTTGCTTGTTGAATTTCCATGATCAAAATTCTTCCTTCTCATTTGCCCCCTCCGTGATTGGGCAGCGGTCGGTTTTGTTCCGAGGTTTTCGATCGGCAGACATGGACATCGTGAGTGAACTGAATGCGGACCAGCAGAATGTCACAGCCTTACGGACAATCCTGGCGCCATCGTGGGTTTCTTCCCCGTGAGTTATCCATTTCTCTGCCCTTCTTGGCACACCAAATGCTAAAGGCGTGAATAGAAATTATCGAGGCACAACAAGCATTATATGGAGCTGTCTAGTCACCCTCATCGCATGCATCTACACCGCAATTCATCTAAACATACCACTTGCAAAAACGAGCAGGTTGCGAATCCTGCTGCTGAAAGCCAAATGGGTTTTGATCGCGCTCATCGCTCCCGAAATCGTCCTTTTCTGCGCGCTGAACCAATGGTCCCAGGCACGGAAGTTGGTTTCGAATTTGAACCAGCTTAGAAAAGAATCAGACCAAGCTCGGAAGCAAGCGCCGCAAGACTTCAACATGCGATATGGGTTCTTCATAGTCATGGGTGGCCTACGAGTTTCAACCAATGCTGTCTCCGATAGCTGCGACACCATGGCTCTTACTACAGACGGCGTACTTGAGCTTGCTCGTCTCGGTCGCTTTGCGGGTATATATATTCCGCCCGAGCAAATTGAAGATAAGAGCAAAGCTAGTGTGCTGCAAAAAGTTCTTATCATCTGCCAGGTTCTTTGGATGGTTATTCAATGTGTTTCAAGGAAGATATACGGACTTCCACTTACGTTGTTGGAGATTCACACAATGGTTCACGTCTTTTGTGCTCTTTTAATGTACGCATTTTGGTTCAGTGTATGTATTCTCTCTACCCGCTCCCCTAGCTTTCGAAAACATATAAATTAATAGATAATATCAATTAGAAGCCACTTGATATTACTTCCTCGCAGCTCCTGGTAATGGACCAGGAGCTCGATAACATCGTTGCGTTTATGGTTCTTGAATCGAGCGCAACTCCTTACAGCGACAACTTAACCCAAATCGTCATCTACCCCTTTTATTCCGCAGAAACCCCAAGGACTACTTATGCAATTAAAAACCTCATTCAAGAGGGGGATTTTATTGACACACAATCATCGAATACTCCTGTAGAGTGGGTTGAGCCAAAGCCAAACGATGAAGGAGCCTATATCACCTTGAAAATCGGTCAGGCGCTCAAGTCTGGTTTTGGGTTAGCTCATCGAATGGACACTCTATTTTCGTCCTCAGGGGAAAAAATAAGACTAAGTTCGAAAGGAGTTGAAAAGTGGAATCGAGCTGCAGCTTTTATCAATAATTATGAAGGCCCGAATTTCCAAAACCGACTTCCTCAAGCACTTCAGAAAGATCACCATGGAAGGTATTATCCAGAGTCCCGATTTGAGAACGCCTTAGAGGGCATATCCCCAAACTTCCCTACTTTCAATATGGATGGAGTTTGGGCAGACATTTGGGGGTTTTCCTTATTCCAATACTTCTCCGACTTGCCAGCATTCGGCCTTGTGGTAACGTTCCTACCCTTAATATACGGTGGCGTCCATTTAGTGGCTTGGAACTTCGAATTTCCAACCAAGACAGAACTCCTACTCTGGAAAATTGCTTGCGTTAATATCATGGCGACGGTCCCAGTTGTTTTCCTAGGCTCTTATTTCTGGGAATTCTTAGTACCGTTGTTTTGGATACATTGGAAACTAAAGCTCTGGAAATTCACGTTTTTGAAGGTACTGGCGTATCCGTGCTTTTTGTTCTATGCATTATCCAGATCGTACTTGGTGGTCGAATCTTTTATTAGTCTGAGAAGTATACCCATTGGGGTTTATTGGATGCCTTCGTGGTTACAAATGTTGCCCCATATATAGTTACACGATCGAATTTGAACATAGGGGGGGTTTTTTTTTTAAACAGCTATCTGTCACTTAAATATCACACTTATTTATCGCTCTCTTTACGACCTAGCCAATTCAGGGGCTCTTATGCTTGATTCATATGTAGAGTCTCCAATGTCTCCAACTATCAATAAATAAGAAGTCAAGCTTTTATCGGACAAGATGGTGGGGAAGATTCACTGCTTATGTCCCCTTCTGCTAGGTGTCCAGGCCGGTCCCGCCCTGCCACACCAAATTAAAGCCCTTTGGTTGGTGTTCAGCTAGAAGGATTGATACCCTGCTTTAGTCCCGGTTCACTCCCTGCTTCAGAGTCACTTCGGTCTCTCAAAGCTTTTGACTAGACCCTCAATGCTTTACTTCAGTAAGTTGAGGAAATTGCTTTGACGAACGAGCTCGCCTTGTCAGTTGGGGTCACGTGAATACGGCACTAGTGTTTCGCCAGTCCACTCCTGTATATATCTTCAGCTCAGAGACCTTAGCTCTTTAATCGATCCTCCCTGAACGGCATCCGATACGGCTTTATTTAGGGGATGTTCTCACAGTGACATAGAATAATAAATCAGTAGCTTTTTATTATCAAGTTCACATTCAAGTTAATATATTACTATTATTAAACCTATATATTCTATTCTATGCTCTAGAAGCTTCCATTAACACACGTGAAAGTATATAAAGCGCTCTTCTTTTCCTTTTACCTTGGCCCTTCTCCTCTCTAACCTCTCTTCGAGTGTGGTTCCTAGGAGCAATTATAATAGTCCCGGGTATGCTGGAGGTGGTCCAGTGGATGAGCGATGTTATTACTTTGTGGCGGAGTATAATTACATCCTGAAACTTATATTCAGAAGAATTCATCTCAATCACTCGAGTGATATGTTCTAGTAAGCTCACTAGTGAATCTATGTTTTAGCAAGAGTGTTATACTTAAAGCAATTATACGGCAATCCAAACGTTTCGAGAAGGCTTTCAAGTTTATATAAGCCCCTTCTTTCTTTCCTATGGAGAGTGTCTTTCCCCCAACACAGCACTTTTGCAGGATCCAAATTCACACAAGTGACTCTCGAACTCCCAAGTCACATAATAACTAAACTACATCAGCAGCAGCTTCCAAGATGAACGGTATTTCCCCATGGATTACTCCAGGTGCCGTGCTTGCCTATTGTCCAATTTGCAGCATGAAAGGCTATATGTCTGCGCGCATATCTGCTACGCAGCCACCTGCACGATGCCCGAACTGCCACCACAGGATGAAACCCCTCCCTGCGAATCCTCGACAGATTCCACCTTACCCATTTACGCTCCGTTGATACACTTCCGAAATACCCAGAAAACCTGAGGGTGAGTCGAGAAAGGAAGATGGTAGTCTTTGGAGCAGGCTTTAAGGCAAGATATTGGAACATTCACTACTTACGGCGTGATTTTGCATAAATTCTCTTAGTAATGTGGAATAATATATCTTTGGTGTTTTAGTATCAGATTCATATTCACGTTAATACACTATGTAAATCAAAGTGAGAGATTCTATTCTACCCTCCAGAAGCTTCCTCCACCATACGCAAAAGCATATAAAGCTTTCCCTTTCTTTTCTTCTTTTTATCTCCTCTCGAACATCGTTACATCTCTCATAAACAAAACACCAACCTCCACCTCTAACCTAAAACTCTAACCCAAAAATCATCAACAAACCAAACCGAAAATAATGAGCGGAACACAAGAACTCCCAGCGATCTGCGCTCGCTGCGGCTACAAAGGCTGGACCAGTCCACGCATGACCCGCTGGGGCGCCTTAGCCCCCGCTGGATGTCTTCGCTGCTCGGGCCTTATGATTGCGTATCCGCAGCCTGCGCCACCGATGCCTCCGTTGCCGAACTGGTATTGACTGTCGAGGTGAGGGAGTCTAAGTGGAAGGCTTACGGAAAGGATGATATGAGAAGATATAGTAGTTAGGAAGCACTAGAAGATAGCTCTTGTGGCGGGGTAGCAATAGAATCGTTGCTTTTTAATAGATAGTTTTACTACTTAGAATAATAATAAAAGTACCTTATACGTATATCTAGGAAGTCATACTAAGTCACGTGCGCTACATCCTTCCTGAGCCAGGACTTTGTTTTTTCGACATTCAACCAATAGTAGATGCATAATCAAGATCATGTGTTTTTGTTGCACATCGCTTCCTGAGCCAGCATTGGAACTCGTGCCAGCCGACCTTAGTCCAAACGAAGTTGATTGAACCCGATTGAGTTCAACTCAAGTGGCTTGAGCTCGCTTGTGGTGAGTCTAAGCGGGTGGAAGTTATACCGATTTGATCCACTTGACTTGCTTTCAATGAATTTTCTTTGAATGAAGCTGGTTCTAGATCTGATTCCTCGCTGAATGACTACACCTATTTTTCAAGTTAACGCGGGGCTGGCACAAGGACTAGTTATATTCAGGGGAAGAACGTTTGCTGCAGAGGTCGATATGTATGTTCGGCACTTGGTATTTTCTCTAAAGTAATAATCAACCCCGAACACAGCCAACAGGTAAACGACTCATACTACAATCACAAACCCCAGACCGCCAGCTTACCAAGAAATCCACCCATCAATCCACTCGACCTCTCCCTGTGGCGGGCGTCCAAACGTTCCCTTCTCCAACCTCGCATACCTCAAACTCGCCCTCCGTTCCTCAACCTTAAACCTCAATTCCACGCCCCTAACCCTCTCCTTCATCCCAATCCTCCCATCCACCATACCCTCCTCTTCAATCCTCACTAACTTCTCTGCCACCAACGCTGTTAGGATCGAGTTACAAAGCCCTTCCTGTCGCTCCGTGCGTCGCAGGAGGGCGATGGCTTGCCAGCGGAGAGGGGAGAGGCGGCATTTTGTGGCGACGAAGTAGAGGGGGAGGATGATGCCTGCATCGAGGGAGAGGATGCGTTTTGGAGGTTGAGTAAGGGGGGGAGGAGGACCGATGATGGATTCGGAGAGGGCGATGATGGTTGAAAAGTCCTCCGTGTATTCATCCCAGATGCTTTCGTCGCGCACGGTGCGCTCGAGGTCGACGCAGAAGAAGAAGGACATGAAAATACGTTGGATTTTTAGGACGGTGACTGCGTCGTTCCAGTCTTTGTCTGCCTCTTTCGTAGTCAGTCTACCTTGGATGTGGCTACGCTTCTTGCCTCCGTTCTCCCGCCGAGAAATTAAAGCTTCAAATGCGCGCTCCCATAGCTCTAATCGCAACCCAGCGGTGCTCTGCACGCATGCTAGCATGATCTTGACCTTAATCCGATCCTGCCTATCCACCGTGTCCATCATCCTCAACGCCTCAGTGCGGATATAATCCAGACTATTCCTCGCCTCCTCGAGATTCCTGAATTCGGAGGGTATTTCCGGGGTGTAGCCGGATAAAGGGTTGTCGAGATCCGGGGAGAGGAGGATGCGTGGGCGGTCAGCGATGATGGATGAGGCTTGGGTGTCGAAGCGGATGAAGAGAAGGGTCAGCGTGGGTGTACTGACGTAAGGGTTGCTGGATTGTGAGATAGGGGAGGAGAATGGCGTTGAAGGGGAAGTGGAGGCTGACGGGGAGGGGGTAGGGTGGAGCGAGGAGAGGATTTTGATCCCGCCGTTTATGTGAGAAAGTGCTGTTGCGTGGTGGCCCCGGAGGATCTCGAAGTAGATGAATAGTACGCAGGTTACGAGTGCAATGTCCACGGCTTGCTCTTTCCCACCGCTGGATCCCAAGAGTGCTTTGATGGCCTTTGAGTATTGTTGCATGGCGAAGACATCATGGGCTTTTCTTTCCCTCAACGTGAAGGCAAAGTCAGTGTTTGGGATGGCTTCGTATATTTCGTGGAGGGCGCCGAGAGCTACAGCTGCGTGCCGGATGGCAGGTTCGTGGTGTGTTGCTTGAAGAAGACGTTGCCAGAAGTCGTCTGTATCGAAGGAGCCCGACAGCTGAGGAAACGTGTGTCTGCAAAAGAAGGAGAAGCTTCTGCGTTCCTGATCGGTTTCTAGAATATTGGTGCTAATTGGCAAAGCAGGAGGCGAGGAGGAGCTGTGCTCAGTTGAAGGTGTGAGCGAACGACTGGAACTCTCGCTCCCTGACGAACTGTGAGGATATCCATCGCATTTACGTCCCGTGGTGGAGCACTTCTTGCATGCAGGTTTTGCTTTGTCGCATCTGATACGACGTATCCTGGGTACTGTCAGCTAGGTGATAAGAGTGTGGGGAGATGGATAATGCTGGCCTGCAGGTCTTGCATCCATCGGATGACTTGGTATGGAAAGCCCGGACCCGATGCGCAAGGCGGGGTAGTCCTGGACTTCGTGTTTGACTAGTAGTCATCGGAGGGTAGCTCACACAGATTGATATTGAATATTATTGCCCGAAGGTTAATGTCTGAAGGTCGCAAGTGCGAATGCAACTCTCGAGAGTAAATGAGGCAAGCAGCCAGGCCTCTATTTCTTTACATGAAGAGTATGACATCGATGAATCAAAGGCAACAAATTTGAAGAGAGTCAACGAGATCTAGGATTGACTACCCCTTTCCTGCAGCCTTGCTGCGCATACCCCACATTTGAGGCGGAGCTGCGTGGGGCAATGTTCGGATTGAACGAACTAACCAATCAGGGCACGCACAACCCGGAGCCCTCTAAAAGAAACCGAGAGGGACGTCACTCCAAGTAGATGATACATAACTCAGAAGGAGGAACGCATATACTGATTGAAGAGCTTTGCAGCACCACGGCTCTCCATATTGGCACAGTGCGGTTATCGCGTACCTGACTGATGGATATCTTCATCGCCTTGAGGGTATCTGGATGAGGCTCGGCCACTGGCCATGTCTGGATCGAAATTTATCAAGCATGATTGCAAGTAAGTTTGTTTGAGTAACACTAGAAGTTTTCCAGACTTTCCTCTCTAACATGGGTCTCGGCGCCAACAGGATAAGTCGACTTTCTCGAAAAGCTGGAACATTTTCTCTTTACGGAGTCCATCTCCACTTCTGCTTTCGCACAACCTGCCATATTCGAGACAGGCATCACAGATGGAAGACTCGTCGGGGCATTTCTATGCTTAAGAGAAGCCAATTCGACAAAGATCAACTCTTCAAGGTCTCTGGAAGAATATGCTAGCTAGCTCTCGTCATTGCAGGACGAGAATGAGCTTTCTCGGTTGGATATCGAGTTTGCGCGAATATTGAGAACAATTATGAGGAGATGGATATTTATCGAGAATATAATGAAATGATTCGAGGAAAGTTGCTCCAGAGTGGTTCCCAGGCCTAACGCAGTGAGGCTGGCGGAAGAAGTAATCATGGGAAAGACAAAGTCGCTGCAGGATGCAAAACCGTTGGGCCTCGAAACGGATAATTCTGCTGTACGATCCATTCCGATCTTTTCTTCCAACAGAGATGTCGTTGATTGCAGGTACAGATGATCCAATAGTCTAGCACGACTGCTTGCTAGCTACCAAAAGAAAGGTTGAAATTATAGCAGCGTCATTTGCTTCGGAGATAATTGGATTCTCAGCCTCATGCTGAAACCTCGCGGCTTGAGATTCGGTACGACGCGCATCGTGCATCTGCAGCATGCAGGTGAAGAACAAAAAGAAGCGATTTCGGACGCAGCCACAGAACAACACAGCATCGTACGAGGGGTAGATGCGGCATGAAGAAAGCATGTGAGAGCTAGAATTTGTCGAGTTCTCTCGGCCCTATCAGCCGGAGCCTGTGCCAACTGGCCCAACTGTCACTTGAGGCATTTTGTGATCTATACAGGCCTTCTCGGTGGTTGGGAAGATGAGCCGACAATTTTTCCAGGGCAGCAATGAGGCTTTATTGCTGCTCGGGCCCAGGTTCTTTGGCCAAGCAGACACGTCCCGTCTTATCGCGACGTGTAGCTTTCAAGTGGCATCGGGATGTGCTGCATAAGGAGATTGTTGACCGCCTCCGGGTTTCCCCTCCACCCCTCCATCAACCCCCCTTTATAGCTGTACGTATAAACGAAACAGGCATAATTGAGAAAGGTTCCGGCCCAAAGATTTAGCGGGAGCTTGCTGCAGCTGGATCAGTCAGAACCACGCCAATGGCACACCGTCTGCAAAACCGCCCCTTCCGCCGCACCGGACCCGCCAGGTGGTTTCCCTCCTTTTAAGAAGTGTATCTAGCCTTGCTCTTCACTTCGTATATCCTACCACCACATCCTGTCGTGTCCGAGTTGATCATTGGAGTGTGTTCGTGTTATCAAGAGCCAAGATGGGCGCATAGACACAAAGTTCCTCGCCCTTACGTCAGGTAAGAGCGGTGACGCTTCTGCCCCGAACCCCTCCTTCCGCGTCCAGCCAAGCCAGCCAGAATCCCAGTACTGTCGCTACGCCCAATGTCGGCCCTATGCCAGCGGCCGTGCCTGCCCGGCCCTGTCCGCGCTCTCAATCAATCAACACCAAGCCAATCCAATCCTGCTTTCTGTTCTGCCCCACGTTCCAACTCACTCTGCTCTGGAGCAATCTATTCCAGCATCCCTTCATCTTCTCCCTACCAAGCCGTCTCGTCACTCTTCCTACAACTGCTTCCTCTTCTTCCTCTTCTTGCACATACTCCATGTCGTTCTCTTCCTCTAGCATTTCACGTTCCTTTGGCCTGCTCTGTGCCTAAACCCAACTCACCATGGCACAGAAATTTTCCAACGAAGGCGCTGAGTTCGCCGAGTCTCCTGCCCCTCTTGCGCCAGGAGGTGTCCAAGGCGACGGCCATCCAGGCCTGCGTCCGTCCCTCACGAAAGTCCCTGTCACTCCAGGAATCGGCCTGGGCGAGTACAACTCTGGGAGTAGCAGCACGGACGAGCCCTCCTATTTTGCCCACGATATCTCCAATTTGCGAAACGCCATGGCGCAATCCCCCAGTGATGCTGCTTCGGGTGCGAAATCGCACCACGAGATCCTCCGCCGAATGAGTTTGACTTCCCCAGGCATACAAAGGAAAGATTCGCTGGTAGATGTCGACCCTCGGGCCGCGAACCCAAGTCTTGGCCTCAGCGGTGGTGTTATCTCAGCAACTTTCTGCATCCCGCATTCATTGCAGCTCAGGAACGGAGCAGATTGGGTGAGCAATCCATATCCCGCCCTACAGGACTTGCTAATTATAATATAGGGAACGCACACCCGCCGTGGCACTTCTGCCTTATTCGACTCCTTCAAATACCTCTCCTCCGATAAGACTCCGTGGAATCATACGCTGGTAGGCTGGACAGGAGAAATAACGGTGCCTGATGACTTGACACCGCCAGATACGCCGCCAGCAACGACTACGGCATCGAAAATACAGCCTCTCAACAAGAGCTCTGCACCTATTCCAGTTGATGCGTTTTCTAAGCCAATTGAAACACCGCAATCAGAAGGGTTATGGATCAGCAAATCCGACCAATCGAGACTGGAGTGGCAGCTTGCACACGATAAAGAATGTCGAACCATACCTGTTTGGCTAAGTGACGATGCTGAGGGAGATGAGAACGGTGCGATCTGCTTGAAAGACCAGTCCCGATGGAGACGGTTTGCAGAGCATGAGCTTTATACACTGTTCCACTATAAACAACACGAGCCAACGAATGGCGTAGCAGAACGTGCATCATGGGCAGATTATTACAGAATGAACCAGAAGTTCGCCAACCGCATCCTCGAGGTCTACAAGCCAGGCGATATTGTCATGATCCACGATTACCATCTTCTGCTCCTCCCAAGCATGCTTAGGCAGCGCATACCGCATATGTACATTGCTTTCTTCCTTCATATTCCATTTCCTAGTAGCGAGTTTCTCCGGTGTTTACCACGGCGCAAAGACGTTTTAGAAGGGGTTTTGGGAGCGAATTTGATAGGCTTCCAAGCACATGGATATTCGCGACATTTCGTTTCTTGCTGTACAAGAATTTTGGGTTTCTCTTCAGACATTACCGGCGTGGATGCATACGGAGCAAGAGTTACTGTTGGAGTCTTCCCCATTGGAATTGATGCAGCTGGCGTGGAGAAACTCGCCTTTGATAATCCAATTATCAACGATCAAGTCAAAGCATTGAGAAAGTTATACGCGGGCAAGAAGATTATCGTGGGCCGAGATCGCTTGGATAGTGTGCGAGGTGTTGCTCAGAAGTTGATGGCTTTTGAGCGATTCTTGGAAAAATATCCAGAAATGAGGGAGAAGGTTGTTCTTCTCCAAGTTACGAGTCCAACCAGCATTGAAGAGGAGAAAGAGGATTCCAACAACAAGATTGCGAACAAGGTTGCAGAACTTGTGGCAAAGATCAATGGTTTATACGGCTCTCTCGGCTACTCGCCTGTTCAGCACTACCCACAATATCTTTCGCAGGACGAGTACTTTGCACTTCTACGAGCTGGAGATACTGGTCTGATTACCAGTGTCCGTGATGGCATGAACACCACCAGTTTGGAATACGTGGTGTGTCAGAGAGATGACCATGGACCGCTTATTCTTTCGGAATTCTCAGGAACCGCTGGCAGCTTGAAGGATGCTATCCATATCAACCCATGGGATTTGACTGGAGTTGCAGATGCAATCAATTACGCGTTGACGATGAGCGAGGACAAAAAGAGTGCCATGCATCAAAGTCTTTACCATCACGTCACTACAAGAACTGTCCAGACTTGGTCGGGTGCCTTCCTCAAGCGTCTCCTATCCGTATTGAATTCCCACAACTCAACTATCGCCACCCCTCTTCTGGACAAGGCAGCACTCCTTACTCAATACAGGGCAGCAAAAAAGCGGCTGTTCATGTTTGATTATGATGGAACTCTTACTCCTATTGTCAAGGATCCAAATGCCGCTCTTCCATCCGAGAGACTGATTCGCACCCTCAAAGCTCTCGCATCCGATCACAAAAACGCTATTTGGATCATCAGCGGCCGCGATCAAGAATTCCTCCAGCAGCATCTTGGTGATATCCCCGAGCTGGGTTTCAGCGCTGAGCACGGTAGTTTCTTACGCCATCCCGGAAGCAAGGAGTGGGAGAATCTGGCTGAGGTGTTTGATATGAGCTGGCAGAAGGAAGTCATGGCTTGTTTCCAGAAATATACTGAGTTAACTCCGGGTAAGTAATCCCAGGTGTATCATGACTTAAATGCTAATCGAAAACAGGCTCCTTCATCGAACGCAAGCGCTGTGCTCTAACCTGGCATTACCGCCCCTCTGACCCCGAACTCGGCGCCCACATGGCCCGAGAATGCCAAAAAGAACTCGAGAACACCGTCGGCAAGAAATGGGACGTCGAAGTCATGACCGGCAAAGCCAACCTGGAAGTCCGCCCCTCCTTCATCAACAAAGGCGAAATCGTCAAGCGCCTCGTCGCCGCCTACGGCCATGAGATCGGCCAGCCCCCCGAGTTCGCCCTCTGTCTGGGAGACGATTTCACAGATGAAGACATGTTCCGCGCCCTGAACGCCAGCTCGCTGGATCCAGCACACGTCTTCACCGTCACGGTCGGCGCGAGCTCCAAGATGACGCTCGCGCACTGGCATCTCCTCGAGCCCGCGGACGTCATCTCCAGCGTCGCGCTGCTGAATGGCGGGGATGGCAACGTCGCGGATCTGGGTCCGTTGGCAATAGTCGAGGGCAGGGTTCCCGATCAGTTGCCGGGCGGCGTTATTCCGGATGAGATGCCAGGTGGGAAGTTGTAGGTGTCGCTTTTGAGGGCAAAGAGTGTGTTGGTGTTTGTATGCTGGGTGCGCGGTGGAGGACTTTTGATACGGGACAGTGGGCTTGGTGGGCATAGGAGGTTTTTAGCGACAGCACAGGAACATAACATACTTAGAATCGGCAACGAATGAACGCATTTTGACATCCCCTTTCTGCTTGCATGTGAAGTTTGTGTGGTGTTCGGTCTAGTCTCTCGTATCTGGGCTTTGGATTTGATTTGAGGAGGCGAAGTCGCTTGCTTGAGAGAGGGAAGAGAAGAGGAGGTAGGGTCTGTGAGGCTAGTGCGTTTGTAAATTAAGTGGTGTGAGGAGGGGGTTGGTATGAGATACGAGTGTCTTTGAACTAATTGTCTGAGGATTTGGTTGGTTATTTGATATGAGGTGAGGTTTTATGTCTACATGCCTGCTTTTCTGCTGCTTCGATAGGTAGGCTACGTCCTTGAGTAGTCTTCGTCATAGGAACTGCTGTCTCGCGGTTTCATTTCTAAGATCTCTTTTTGGTCTTTCTTGGCGGTGGGGCATAGTACAGTGCATCGTAACCCGCAGTGTGTTCCTCTCATCGATCGCGCCAGAGCTTGGGGAGGCCTGGATAGGGTGAGCATGGTCGTTGAGCAGTATGTCTAGATATGGTCGGTTTTGGTTTCGATTTTAAGAGTTTTGAGTTTATGGTTACAGTGAGAGAGGTTTAGGGGGGGAGTTTTGGCG
The DNA here is from genome assembly GCA_002865655.1 of Hyaloscypha variabilis F. NCBI lineage: Eukaryota > Fungi > Ascomycota > Leotiomycetes > Helotiales > Hyaloscyphaceae > Hyaloscypha > Hyaloscypha variabilis. The sequence goes on along the minus strand of KZ613943.1, from coordinate 2,257,986 downwards.
GGTGTGGTGATTTGGATGTTGATAGTTAGTGGAATCACTGATAGGGAATAGGCTGGGATTGATTGGGCTTTCCTTGTGTATTGAGTGTTTCTCGTCCAGTAGTTGTGCTTTGGATCCTTCTTTGGAGCTGCTTCAGGATTCGTGCATATTGTCGTGTTGGTGTCGTACAAGAGATGCATGGCGCATCGGGAATCGTTCACCCCGATTCGCCATCGTTTGTGTGTGTGGCATTGGATACGTTTCCGCTCTAGTGCCCATCTTATGGCGCTTTGGAAGGATTCATTGGGCTGATATCGTTGTCAGCCTTGGTGAAGCTTATTTCTGTTTTTTAAAATACCGCACTACCGCATCCTTCCACACAGGTGCACTTTAGGCTTTGTGCTTTTTCTTCTTTCTTTCGCAAACGAAAGAATCTCATTTCTCATATCCTCACTTACAGTTTTGGCGCTGTAAAAAATGTACGGACCAAGAGGAGCAGAGTTCAGCGAGAAAGGAAGACAGGGAAAGAGAGAACATCGAGAAAGTTCACAGCTTGGAACAGATACCGATACGGGAAATATTGAAGAAGCCGGAGACTCTGCACTCCCTAGAAACACAACTGTCATCAACAGCACACTTTCCCTTGATGACCTTGGACCCGGGGCATGGAGCGACTGGATGCGGCACGAAGAGTATAGAGGTTTTTACAGATATCGTCAGCTTCCCAAAGGTACATATTTTCCCTAAAATTGGTAAATAGCCATTAACAGTCATGTTTTACTGTAGGGAAAAGGGAATTTGAGTGGGCGCCTCACACCGCGACTCCCACTACCCCACCCAAGTTCTCACAGGGTATTACAACTGCCCAGGGTATTACTATCAGTGGTTCTCTTAACACAACCGGTGGTCCCATTGCCTCGGCGGAAAATCAGCTGTCACTTGACTCTCATGGTGGCTCAACCCTTCAACCACCACTTGATTTACATGCAAGCCTGAGCACGCCAGACATCAGCTCTATTCGCGCTCCTTCAAGCGATGATGGATACGATATAGGTAACCCGTCTTACTCTCATCAAGAGCAGTCGTCCCTAAGCACCGTAAAACCCAGAACGGAGTGGAAACCGCCATCAGCACTACTTGAGGGTTCAACTTCGTATCGGAATTTGACTGCAGCTCAGCCTTCAAGTGTATTTGAGGAGACGAATACAGACCAGGGTGACTTTTTGTCCGCGATTTCGATAAGTCGGCCCCGGGGAAGAAAAGGCTCACCAAAAGCAAGCGCGAAACAAAAAGGGGCAAGGTCACGTTCAGTGCCAGTGAAGATGATCAGGTATAAGGAAAGCTTCAATTCAATATACGGTGTCTCCAACCTAAAGTCTACTAAAGGAAATTCTCTATTAGAAGAAGCTCTCTGGAAATGTAAAGCTGAGCGACCTCGTGAAAAGTTCACCATTACCTATGATCTGACTTGGGAACTACCTTCGTATTTGGCGAGATTCTACCAACCCAAGCAATCGCTCGGTAGTATTTTGACACCCACGGGAGGAACTGTGGATGCCTATGGCTCCAGCTGCAAGCACTATCTCAACAGCATATTTCCAGATATAGGCCAGTGTGTCTTGGAATGTCTTGAACGAATGCTGCTGGATCCTAACGCTGGTAAGCTATAACTGTTAATGCTCAGAGGGATCTAGCTTACATATTTATAGAACCTAACAAGGAATATTCGATCAAGAACATGCCGGGTGAGCCAGAGATCGAATACATAACTTGGAAACACAAGACCTTGCCAAAATCGAGTGATAACAGCTTTACGCACATGTACACCTCATCATGCATACTAAACGCAAATTACACAACCCATATTCAAGCAGCATTAGCTCTTTCCTGGCTTTGTGCAGTTGTGCGATCTTCAGATGGCACTGGAATTTCAGCATCAGGCGTACACATCGATGGAGAGATAACTTCCAATGGAGCAAGGAATATTTCCATCAAGCTGGCCCCTTTGAACCCAGTGCCACCAGGGGGAACTTGTTGGCATGAGCTATTCCCGCACGGCATCATTGCCACAAACTTCCCCATCCCTTCGAGATGCTTTGGTCGAGGACTGGAAATACCCTTTGCAGATATGGCGCTAGTTTGCAGTAGCTTGGGTTTTGTGCAGTACAAAAACGGGCTGGTGGTAGATGGTCTTAATTCGGTCTTGATACCAAGGGAGCAGCTGCTAGAAGACAATGGATTTCAATGGCACTTCGCGAGTAAGATCCGCCAAGGTGGCAGAGTTGCGTATACGTCGGATCTTTTAGACGCCTTAGGAATGGATCCTTGGGAGAACGGAAGCAGCCCTGTCGTGCCAGACGATCTACTCAACAAACGATGCTTTCTCGCTTGGGCGGAAAAGAGTTACATCATGGTCGGAACAGAAGCTCACTTCCTTACCACTACAATTGGAGAATCGTATGCGAAGGAATCTGCCTCCATGAAATATGTGAAAGCTTACGGCTTGAATTTAGGAGGGAGTGCAAGCCAATTAACCTTTGGAGGACGATAAATCTAACGCCCACTTCGATGCCCGCCTTCTTCAAGTCTCCGATTAGCCACGGTATCGGCGATATTCTGATAGTGGAAAGAACTGAAACTCCTAATCATTTCGTCCTTGTATATGATACAGGAGCCAGAATTGGATGGTATATTCCTCAAGCGTGTATTATATTACACATGGCTCACCACTACCTTTCCCAGCAAAGGCTGGATTTGGTCGATGCCGAAAATCAACCTATCTCACTCGATTACGTTGAAAAGGGGGACACCAATGCCGGGGCTACTGCAGCAGAAATTCTCCATCATAGTCTTGATTACAAAACTCGCAGGCGAACTACTTCCAAGCGACGCCATCCACGAAAGGGCTATTGCAGCGCATCCTGCATGACTGGTAACGAATCCGACCAATTCGAGAATACAGTTGAGAGACTATGGTATCTTCTAGATACTATTGGTAGTACATTGAAAATGAACAGATCTGAGTATCTAAAATCGTCTGAAAGCATCCCACATGGCATTCACGGCGTTGACTTCAATGAATTGCTCGAGCTAAAAGCACCGAAAAGGTCACTTCCATACGATATGTCAAGATCGATCAGCCTTGGACTTATCTTACTTACCAACAGTCTACGGTCCTATTTTGCGAGAACTTTGGGCAATCAATTGTCCCTTCTCCCGAAGAACTATGCTGGTCTTGGTCAAGAGTTCTCCGGAACAAAGATTTCTTAGCAATGCCCGGCCCGGCCGTTCATTACTTCCTTCGGAAGAACGAATCCGGTCTTTCCACAGAACTGAAGTGGGTCCTGAAGAAGCCTATGATTCAACTCCATGGCCGCCTGATGGATAGGCGATCAGCTTTCCACACCCAACTGCTCAAGGGCAAAGACAATGAAAGCCTCGCAAAATTAAAAAAGAAGGCCGGTCTAATTAAATCCAACGCCACCATGTCAAATTTTGAACTGATTGATGAAATCAATCCTCAATCATGCCTTCTTTTCACAGATTTACCAGCGAAAGAATGTTCATACGAACTTGTTCTTAGCCCAGCTCAGCCCACCGGTGCTCCGGTATCCTTTGCATCACAAATACCGATTCATACCAAATACCACAGTCACACTGAGCAAATGAGTGAGAATGTCCCAAGTACTGGTACCGCAACGATTACATTCAGTACAATCATGAACCAGCCAGCAGCCAGCGTGGCAGAAAATCGGTCCCAGAACTGGAAGGGTAAACAACCTGTGATATATCGGGATAAGAATGCCTATCATGAGCGTTTTTCTGGCTCTTCATGCATCGTGGATACCGCTGAGCACTCTGGAGAAGATCGGTCACAAGATGAGGTTCAAGAGGAGAAATGCTCAAAGCCACAAACGTCACGAAACTTTCCTGCACTTTCCCAGGTAGGAGAACCAGTTAGAGGAGGAGGAGCAGGAGGATGAGTCGGGTTACAAGCCTAAGTTGTATCTAAGTTGGGGTTCAAACGCCCTAACCGAACTGTGAAACCGAGATGATGTGGGATTCGAGTGCAACCCATACGAACTTCTTTCTATGCAAGATTACCGGTTCGACGGAATCTAATACTCCATTCGATTGTAGACTCACTGACTGTTTAATCACTCTACAGCATCTCAGAGGGAAGGTGGCGACTGATGCTTTCTGGAACGTCGTTCATGGTAGCCAATCAAGTCTCGCAGACATACCAGGTATACGCGAAGCGGGACATAGGATGCGTTGATACTCAGGCTTACGATTAATTCCACAATAGAGAAGGCTAAAGACATTTGTTTTGTCTTACATGCAGAATAAGCTCGTTTACTGGCAAAGATCTCTCTCAGTAACAGCTAACCAAGCCCCTTTCAACAAGCTCAAATATCTCTCAATCTCATCTCAAAAGCTCACAACTTTCCCTACTTACCTCTCGCTGCGTTTAATCTCCCATCGCAGCCACCAAAATGACACCAAAAGAAATCAGCAAGGAAGGCTTCGCCTTCCCCGAACACACAGGCTACTACTTCACACCAACCCAATACCACCTAACCCCCAACCTCGCTCTCTCCCCCTCCATTATCACCCTCCCACCCCAAACCACAGCCTGCATCACCGGTGCCGGCCGCGGTCTCGGCGAAAGCATGGCTCTCGGATTCGCGCAAGCCGGCGCAGGCGGAGTCATCATTTGTTCCCGGTCAACTTCCGAGCTCGAGGAAGTCGCTGCTAAGATCCGCGACATCAACGAAGACCTTAAAGTCACGGTCGTGAAATGCGACGTCTCGAATGAAGAAGAGGTGAAAAACCTGGCAGCAGTGATTGAGAAAGAGCACGGAAGACTCGACGTTCTGATCAACAACGCTGGGTATCTCGACGCGGGATGGCAACCCATTACCTCGGGTCCAGCAGACGACTGGAAACGCGTCTTCGACGTCAACGTCTTCGGGGTTTATCTCGTTACTAGGAACTTACTCCCTTTGCTGCTAGAGAGTGAAAAGGGGTTGAAGACGGTGATTGGCGTGACGAGTATGTCGAGTCATTGGGCTGGACATTCGATTGCGATGGGGATGAGCAAGCTGGCGTTGAATCGGTTTGTGGAGTTTTTGGCGGGGGAGTATGGTGAGGGAAACGGGGGGCTGATGAGTTATGCGTTGCATCCGGGGGGCGTGAAGACGAGGATGAGTCAGGAGGAGGGGAAGGTGCCGAAGGAGTTGCAGGGGAGTGAGTTCTTTCCATTTTATATTTTTGTGTGTTGTAGTTTGAAGGGTGCTGATGTTGGATAGTGAGTAAGGATTCTCCTGAGCTTTGTGCGGGGATGGCGGTCTGGTTGGCGAAGGAGCCGAGGCCGTGGTTGAATGGGAGGTATGTGGCGGCTAATTGGGATGTGGATGAGTTGGAGGACAAGAAAGATGAGATTGTGGAGGGAGATAAACTGAAGTTTCGTATGGTTGTTTGAGCCAGACTTAAGTAATGTGGAATTAAGTTATCCATCTTATTGAATAATGGTCTTGTCTAGGCAACACGTTTCCTCATAGCATTCTGCCACATCCCGGTACTTTAATCTTCAATATATTAGGTTCATGTCATTATCATATGAAAACGAAACAGGATCTAATCGATCATTTGGAACGAACGTCATGATTCGATACACTAAGAAACGGGCGAACTACACCCCTTCCCGTCATCGCCCTTCTTCTAATGACGGAAGCGGAAATCCAGTCTCTTGTTACCCTTGTCTTTAGTCGTCGTTCGGTAAATCTCTCTCTCCTAATTAAGATCTCGCATCAGCATGAATTCTTGAATTTCTGCATAGCTGTAGTTCAGATGAAGCGGGGAAAGGGCTACTTACCTGAACAGTCATGGCATTCCATTTCTTCTCCCTATATCTGTTTCGTGACACGTAGTAAAATTTCGTAAAGATGAACAGGAAAATGACCAAGATGTTGATTATGAGGAGATGCGTGTTGCCTGTATGGTAAAGCGGCGCGTCTTTCGTATGATAAATGTTTGCTGCGATGATGTTGCCGAGTTGTACACACACTTGATGGAGATTAGTAAATGTCTATCTAAGCAGGGATAGTTAATAGGCTCACTATTGTAGACTGCAGCGGATACAGATCTTGTGCGCACCGAATTTGAATTCGTTGATGTCCATCCGCTAGTTCGAAATTAGCTCCAGCCTCAGCAAAAGACTAATACAGTGGTAGAACTTACACTAGAATTGCGTGGCAGTAAGGGTAACTCAGTAATACAGTTATGAGACCGTATGTTGGCCATGGCTCTTTCAGTGCTCCTTTCCAGAATCGAAGAGCAATGATACAAGGTAGGGTCCAAAATGGTTGTATCATGGCGATAAATGTTCGTTCGTGAACTGTCTCGCTAAGGCGTGTGATCCCGAGGAGGGTGATAATCCCAGCAACAGAGGCGGGAATGGTGAGAAGATTTGTGTTGAACTGTTAGAGCATGTTAGTTGACCATTTTCTGAAGATATAGGTGTATGGCTGCTTACTTTGCTGAAGCCAAGCTCTCGGAGGGTGAGTGTCAGATATGTTGATGGAGGAGATTGAGGAATATATGCAATCAATCCTAGAGCATAGATCTATTGCTATGTCAGCTAAATTCAGACATGCCATCAAAAGTGATAGTACCGGCCATAGATCGTAATCAGTGATAGAATCCCATAGCCTTGCTGGAGTGATAGCTTGACGGTTATGCATGTCTCCTATTCAGTGGTCAGCGTCAACTCCCTGGGATGCTGCTTAATGTGTGATCGTACCTTTGGACGGATCATCTCGAAGGACTCGGTTCACTACGATTCCTATCTCACGGTCGGTAAACCAGCCATTTGGTCTGAACCACCTCTTGGTTTGGACTGCCGATGCAGGCATCAAAAAGAACGCCGCTATTCCAACAGCTAAGGTGATTATGCCTTCGATCAAGAATAGCCATCTAGCAATAACTTTTGTCAGAAACTGTCCCTCGAAAGGTTTACAAATAGTCTCACCTCCAACCAGATATGCCATGGACACCATCTAGATGAAGTAGGGCGAATGCCAGCAAAGCCGTGACAATACCGGTGACGTCCAATGCTGTCCAGAAGAAGCTAGGTTTCCAAATTAGTAGGTTCAATTGTGTAGAACCAGGGCCGGTACTCATACCTGAGGCGAATTGGAAGTTCATGACTGGTATAGAAGTACGAGAGCCAAAGTACCAGGTCGGGAATGAAGCCACCCTATTATACATGTCAGAACACTGCTTTGTATTGACAATTGGACATTACATGTCCTAACCTCGAGGATGCCTAGAAGAGCTCGGCACAAGTAGAAGCTTCTCTTGCCAGAGAGGAACACTTGCGACATCGCGACGATTGACCAGAGTGTCATCTGCGTAGGAATCCATCGGTCGGGTCCGATTTTCTTGGACACGAGTTGGGAAGGCACTTCGGCTAGAAGGAAGGATGTGAGGAAGATGGTGTTGCCCAAGTTGAATTCTTTTGAAATTACGTAAATTAGTATTTTGAAATTTTAAACCACGGGTAGACCCTGAAGAAGCTAAGAGGAGGGTAGCTTACGATTAGTTGACAGATGGAGTTGATCAAGCATGTTATCTGAGACTGCTTGACTGAGATTCCCTCGGTCTACTTGAAGGGCAAAGAACATTGTGCACTGTTTTTCGTCAATTAATTTATTACTTTGGAAGTAGTTAAGTGACTTACAGCCCATAAGCACACATGCCAGTCTAGCTTCCGAACAAGCTTTCTCTCTTCGGCAGCTGTCCATTCGAGCTTGGGATCAACTACATGGCGACACTCATACTGTGACTTTTCATACACCGATATCCAGTATGCCGCTACATCGGGATCCGCGAAGGGATTCTTGTCGGTGTCACGCTCGGTTTCGAGTGAGGCTACTTCTGCACGGGCATTCTTTTCGTCCACACCAATGCTGAGATGTTTGGCATCGCCAGAGGCGAAACGGCCGGAATCCGAGTCGCTCGACGCCAGCGGCGGCGATTCAATCTTTTCGTCAGCCATTTTTAAGCTGGTATTTTGCGTGTTCAGGGTCCAGTGCTCTCCCGCATTGTACATGAGCGAGCGCAAGCATCCTTATACCCCCATCTTGGGCTTTGGGCGATCTTTCATCTATCTGTCACAGGGGCGTCGTTTCTCAAATCTCACAGCCCATACTCTCGGGTTTACTCCCACGATTCTCATGTTGAGGTCATTCAATTGGGCGCATGTTGCCCGTCATCGATGAAAGAGGCAGGTCAGAAGCATCTTGCCCCATTGTCGTCGTTATCGATTGTCACGACATTTAATGCATGTATCGTGCAAGATCGCCAGTATGCATCCGTGACAGTCCGTGTTAGGTTTATGCTCTTTCTTGTAACAGAATCGCATGGTGTAGGTTCCCCGTTGGCCGCTGATGTTCTCCGCATGCGAGGTCGCTCCCGGACTCGCACGCCATCTAAAGCTTGTCTTCCGCCACCTCCCCACACACTCCCTCCAGTCCAATGCTTGATAACGTTCTCGCGATGATTCCAAAACTTCTGCCAACTATAAGACTTCTCATTGGTAAATCGGCTAAAAGGCAATTGAGGCACTGGGAGCCTGCATTTGTCTTATCTTATTGAAGTAATCCTGCCCGAGAACTCGGGACGGTACCGCAGAAAGGGGTTCTTCATATATTGAAAGCAGGAATTTGGATCTGTTGATAGGTTAAATTCCAGCTGACGACGATAAATTTACTGCAGGAGAATGGCTCTTGTTTCCGAGCCAGCTTGGCGGACTGAACCCCCATGGGCCACGGGTTCCCACATCCAGGTCAGTGGCGTTTCAAAAGCGAGCCGAGTACCGTCCTCGAGGCTCAAAACGATCCTTTACCATAACCTAATGTCTCTTTGTCAATCTTAGCAAATGCATAAGTCTTGAATCCCACTCTTTATTCTACGAGGAGAGTTAGTTCTCGGAGTTATGAGTTTCGTCCATTTATTAACTCCTCCACTTAGCGTAAGTACTTCGTACAGTTAAAGCCTCTCAATTTGTCATTCATGAACACTTCAGAGCTTTCGTGATGTCATTTCTCTTTCAAGCATATCCTTATCTAGTGTTGGCAAGCCCAGTCCCTGATATCAGCTGACAACTTGCACATAACACCAGACAATTGATTGTGTCAAAGATCACACTGAAAAGCGAAAACGTCAAGTATACGCATAGAATTTTAGGAACTTAAACTCAGATTATACATGTTGGGATATCATCTACTACCTGTGTGCTAGACTAGGGAGGATTTTCCGCTCCAAAGAGGTCTTAGCTAGGAATGCGAGTAACAGTAGGTTTTAGAGGGTGTGGTTATTCGAAACTTTCCCCGAGTCCTGTCCAGATTTGATTTCTCGTCCACGGGTTAGACGAGTTCAGCTAAACACTAACTAAGAGTGGGGTTTGGAGAATGAGGCGTGCGCCGACCACAGGCGAAGGGCCTGCTCTTATTAATGAAGCCAAACTTAACACAGGTACCCGACGTTGTTGAAATTGGTCTTTGGAGCTGGAGTACCTCTTTACTAAGACGTTCGTAAGGCAACTGGCGTCAGGTCCTAAGAGAGATATTTCAGAGAATGGAGGCTCCTCCCATTGATCTCGTTCAGGTCTTATTTTATTTGGAGAGTCTAACTTTCCTTCACGCACAAAGACAGATCAATCTTCTCCCAATTCGACAGCCTCCCTACTTCGCCTCCCTCCTCAACCGAAACCCCTCCAAAATCGTAGCCTCCTGCGCCGGCCCCGTAAACTCAAACTCCACCACCTCACCCTCCCTCTCCACCCTACGACCCCTACACTCCTCCTCCGAAACCCAAAGATAATCCTGATGCTCCCGCGGATCCAACCTCACAGCCTCCGTACTCTCCACCTCCACCTCAAACGTAAACTTGCAAATCTTCAATCCCTTCCTGGAGGTAAAGAACACCGTTCTTCCATCCCCTGGCCCGATCAGGCGTAGCACTTTAGTCGTTCTGAGACCGGCTTCTTCGAGGACTTCGCGCGCGACGCCGTGAAGGATGCTAGGGTCGCTGAAGTCGACGGCCCCGCCGGGGGTTTCCCAGCGGTTGGGCATACTGTCGTGGGAGGCGCGTTGCAGGATGAGGAGCCGGCCTTGGGGGGAGAAGATTAGGGCGCTGCCGGCGATGCCGTCGTATGAGGGGTGTTGAGAGAGGTATGTCTTGACGGTGATGTTGAACGGGGTGAGGGAGGGGTGGTAGGTGAATGTGAGAGATGAGGATGGCTCGGTTGTCATGTTGTCTTCGGAGATCCTGTGTAGGAGGCGCGAAGCAAGGTTCGAGACTTGCGGTGGTATTTGAATTGTGGAAGTGATGTGGGAGAAGGTCCTCAATGTAGTCCAAAGGCACTATTCACTGGAAGTTCTGAGTCAAGTACCAATTTTTAGGCGTTAACAGATGGCTTTTTGATGTTTAGAGTTTGTGGTCTTTTCTGTGGTGATATATAGAGGAGAGGTCGTCCGAATTCTGCAAGCGATAAATTTTAGGCAGTAGTGAGAATTATGAGTGTAATTCACATGATCACACCCACACTAAGCATTTGTATTGGCGATCCTCTCGGATTTGGTACACTTCAAATTCATGAAACTTAGTATCATAGGTTTCCATCTATTTCTCTCCAATGCTGAAGTCATAGTTGTCACGTGAGGAATATTCACCACAAGAGTAGGTATACCCAATCAAAGCGGGTGAATGTAATATCTTGTAAGTCCGAGATCTATACTCTTGACATAGCAAGTCAGGGGATGTTATAGCAAGGGCCAAGCTGGTTATGAATGGCTTTTGACAACATGTCGTTTTGGATTGAAAACGATGAGATGATTTGACAAGTAGATTTGAGACACTGTCGCTCTATTAAGCCTCTTTGCGCAGGATCCTGCTCCCATAAGACATAAAAATAGAGAAAACGCTTCTGAGTGGGCAAAAATAACCTCTTGGTAAGCGCAAATGAAAACCATATAAGAAACTGCATGAAATGGCTTTCTAATGAGCTTGTGGATGACGTTGAAAAATGGGAGTGTTCGGAGCTCGTTGCAAATTCTGACGATGAATTCAAGTTGGCACAAATTGAGAGAAAATCGAACTCTGATGGAAGTTTCACTTTCATTTAATGTTTTTAAGATTGAGTTAAGCAGCCTCCAACTATGCGAGACTCTTCTTTTTCTAATATTCAAAAAATTTGGGTGAAACTCGTTTTGAGACCAGAAGTACGCCACGGAGCCAGATTTCAGTACTTATATAAGCACTTTCAAACTCCTCTTGATAGATGGGCAGGCGGTGTAAACACTAAGGTGCTTTCCTCAATGAAGAAGGTTGGTGAGGGGAAAGTATACTTTTGCCGCGAGAAAGCGGAGTAGAAATGCCGTTTCAGGCAATGTAAGCCCTAACCATGCGCTTCAACCGCCATACAGAATGGATCGGCAAAGCGGCATCACCAAATTGTGAGTCATTTACTTGAAGTCGGAATTGATGACCGCGTCACATTGTGATATGTTGAAGCCGCAGAGAAGTATAAAGTCTTGCCAAGATCCCACAGCTCTCATATCTAGCCAAGGCTTTAACATCAAGCCAGTCAATCAATCACCAATTTCCTCACAGTATCCCTCACCCTAGATCTGTAATCATGACTTCCGAGAACTTGCCTCGTGCGCAGTACCGCCAACTTGGACAAAGTGGCTTGAAAGTCTCTGTGCCCATCCTGGGCGGGATGGGCATGGGCGACCAGAGGGCGCAACCCTGGGTGCTCGAAGAAGAGGAAGCCCTGCCCATCCTCAAAGCAGCCTACGACCGCGGCTTGAACACATGGGATACCTCTTGCTCATACAGCAACGGGGTCTCAGAGGAGATCTTCGGCAAAGCGATTCGCAAGTACAACATCCCACGCCACAAATTGATCATTTTAACCAAATGTTACAATCCCTCACGAGAAAGCAACACCCCGGAACTCTTGAAGCTGAGCCGGAAGGACTTAGCAGATCTTCCGGATTATGTTAATCAGTTTGGATTGTCCCGACAAGCAATCTTCAACTCAGTGAATGCATCGCTTCGACGACTACAGCTGGATTACATCGACGTGCTTCAAATCCACCGCTACGACCCGGATGTCCCAATCGAAGAAACTATGAAAGCACTCGATGATCTGGTTCAGCTAGGTAAGGTGCGGTACATCGGCGCAAGCTCAATGTGGACGTACCAATTCGCCATGATGCAATTCTGCGCCGAGAAGAACGGCTGGACGAAGTTCGTGTCCATGCAGAACCACTACAGCCTGCTGTACCGAGAGGAAGAGCGCGAGATGAATAAGTTCTGCGATGAGACTGGGGTTGGACTTATCCCGTGGGGACCGTTGAATACGGGGCATTTGGCGAGACCGTCGAAGGATCAGTCGACGACGAGGGCGAAGGATAAGGTGCTTTCAAAGCATGATGTTGCTATTATTGATCGAGTTGAGGAAGTAGCAGCTAAGAAGGGGGTTAAGATGAGCCAGGTCGCTTTGGCGTGGATTAATGAACGTGTGGCGAGCCCGATTAGCAGCTTCAGCAGTGTGGAACGGATGGACGAGGCTCTGGCTGCTAATAATATCAAGCTTACGGAGGAAGAGGAGAAATATCTAGAGGAATTGTACGAGCCGCGGAACATCAAAGGTCATACCAACTGGAAGGGTAAGTTGAGCTACAGAAAGTAGAGAATGCTTTGGCTGGGTAAAGTCAAGGATAGCATTTAGTAAAAGTTGATCTAAGATTCGAAAGCCAAAATTACACTTCTATCTATAAGATATCCCAAGACAAGATCTCATCGATCTGTGGACAATCAGAAACACTAAGTTTCCCGGTATTATGAATTAATTTTCTCTCTCTTATGCATCGCATACGGGTTATTGAGCTTGCCGCTCCTACTTAGGCGCTAATCACCTTCGGCTCATCCTCCGCTTAGTCAACTCGCCTGATCAGCCCGATTCCAGTTACGAGTTAGTGCCATAGGTGCCTGGCGAAAAGTATGCTAGAATAATCGTACCCTTTTCCTTCCCGCTTTTGAAATATTACATTATATCCCACAACCTATCGTTGCACAACCGCCTGCTAATTTGGAAACCAAAGATGTCCTTCTGTGACGATTGTAGAAGTCTGGATCTCTCGACACGTCTTAAGGTGACCAAAGGTACGGTCCAAACAGCTCAAACATCAGACGAGCAAGATCTACGAAAATGGACGCTGAAGTCCCTTCGAAAGTCTGCCGAAACATGCGATCTGTGTCAATTATTCTTGAAGGCCGTTCATTTCCATGATCGAATGCTGCCTGAAACTCCTCCCGACAATTTGCTTTGCAGGCTGGTGATAAAAGATTACGGGGACATCCTTTCAATGCAGTCTGGTGAAATTATACCACCAGAAATTCTCTTGGGATACGAATCAAACGATGTTGAACAGATTCTGAGGCTATATATTTATGTGGAAACTCTCAATCAAGCACGACCACTCATGCTCCCTTGTGGTTTCCAAATGAAAGCACCAGACTCTTCCGTCAACAGGTCAACTGTTCTGAGGGGGCGAGTGGTGGATTCGCAAGTTGACAATTCGCTTTTATTAAAGTGGATCAAGATGTGTCCAGAGTTCCATGGGTCTATTTGTGCTCCAGCCCGCATCCTCGATGAGACGGACAACTTGAAAATGCGGGTCATTGATATCGAACGGCTATGCATCGTTGATCTACCAAGAGATGCTGAATATGTGGCGCTGAGCTATGTTTGGGGTAATGCCCAGCAACAGCTGTTGCTGCTGGAGAATTTGGAAGAGCTCACACAACCTTTCGGGATTCGAGAGATTGCAGGAAAACTTCCAAAAACAATCCGAGATGCCATGAACCTCGTCGAGCAGCTTGGGCAACGTTTCTTATGGGTTGATGCAATGTGCATTATTCAAGATGACCCCGTTGATCTCGATGTCCAAATCCAGCACATGAACGTGGTGTACGGTTGCGCTACACTGACTGTTGTTGCTGCTTCCGGTTCCGACTCAAACGCTGGACTTCCTGGGTTGAACTCAAATTCCAGAAAATTACTCGCCATAGATCAAGAGATTCAAGGTGTTCGTCTCATCACTTCTCTCCCGGACTTTACACGCAGTCTTGGAGACTCTGTGTGGGACTCACGTGGTTGGACAATGCAAGAGAAAGTCCTTTCGAAACATCTCCTAATCTTCACAGAATACCAGATATTCTATCATTGCAATTCTGCTACCTGGTGTGAGGACGCTATTTGGGAATCTCAAGATCCTTACATTCAACTTAGTCCGGGAATTGATATATCGAGCCCTGATAATGCAAGTCGTGCTTTGCCGCATCACAGCTTCACTGGACTCCGGAAATATTCCCATTTCGTGACCGACTATCGCTCGCGGCAGCTTTCTTACCAGAGCGATGCACTCAATGCGTTTATGGGTGCGCTCACTGCTCTGGGTAGAGAACTAAACACATCCTTCATCTGGGGCCTTCCTGAGTCTGCGTTCAATGACACGTTATTATGGCGGTCACCAATTCAGAAAGCTTCTCTGAGACGAGAGCAGTTTCCAAGCTGGACTTGGCTTGGCTGGAAAGATAGCGTACTGCCTGGGCTTATGAGATTTCCGACCGTAGATGCCGAGCACGTCGAAACGGTTGGTCATGTTCAGTGGCATCGGGTCACTTCTGACGGTAGCCAACAGCTCATTGGGCCTTCGCCAACCACTTATTTTGAGCTTCCTAGGTTCGATGATTCGATGGCTCCTAAAGTTCCTCCTCAAAACCTTCTCCGATTCCGGGCTCGTTCCGCGTATCTATTCGTGGGACGCGAACCCAAGGCAGACGATGCAAGAGAGTCCACTTTTGCTCGCTACGGCTGCCCCAATTACATAGTTGGGCTCCAAAATGAGGATGGAAAAGTGACACACCTTAGCAGTATATCTCTCCATGAAGACTGGCGTCGATCTCAACCGGATCTACTTGAGTTCATCCTAATATGTGAGAGAAGAACCCGGAACCCCTGGGATAAGGGAGAAGTCGTTGAAGGACTAGATCTAATGCTTGTAGAGACTAAAGAAGGCGTGTCATATCGTGTGCAACTAACCTATAAGTTAGTTTCTAAAGCGTGGTGGGAGTATATTCGGCCTGTTTGGAGAGTGGTAACATTAGGATAACTTGAGATTATTATCATAGGAGTTTTGAATACGCGTAACATTCCTATAGAAGTTACGGGCAAATTAATCCTCAGTCTGTGGGTATTACACGGGCGCGGTACACCCCCAACTAGTAGCAATACTGGTGCCATCAAAACTCGAGATCAGCCCTTCGATGGCAGCATACGTTCCAAGTCCAACAGCCACCAAACTTGCCAAGAAGTAGAGCACGTCAAACACATTGAAGTACCAGCGCTTCCAGAAGCCTCTCGACCATCTCGTCATGCCGTCATCCAGACGCGTATATTTCAGCGTCGTCTCGTTAAACGACTCTTCTGGGAGCATAGCATCCTTCTTGATCCTGAATCCTATTGACAGCATGGCTGGAAACGTGTACGTGAACGACACGAAGCAGATGGCGCTCAACAACCCGGTCAAGTAGGTGAACTGCGGGATGGACGCTGCAATGACGAAAGCAATTACCCAGTAAATAGGTACCATGAACACCCAGATGATCTTGCCTTTCAAGACCGTAAGTGGCGGGGCGCTGAAAATCTCCTGGAAGACATTGGCGTAAATGACCTTGATACCAATATTGCCATACATCGCTGCAGCGATAAATCCTGTCATGATGTAACAGATATTGGCGGCCGTCTGGTAGTTGTACAAACTCAGGCCTTGCTGGACCGGGTTGAAAGCAAACTGACCCTGCAAGGCATACGTATAGATGCCGAACATGATGTAGAAGAGGAAGAGGAAGACTTGTGCACAGACGAGCCCTTTCCAGAAATCCCACGGGTTCCGCATTTCGGCGAGGAAGTTGAAGAAGAGGATTGCGCCTGCGAAGGCATACACGCATTGATTTACGCCGTTCATCGCCGCGATGAGTCCTTTTCCTCCGCTCGCGAAGTCTGCGGGTGGGAAGCCGGCGAATGTGCGGATTGGACCTGGGCCAAACAAAGGTCCATAAGACGCTTCAGTGGCCGCGAAATTGGGTGCCGAGTGTGCAATGACTCCCATGCTGACCTCTTGTTAGCGGTCTGCCTAGAGAAATCGTACCGGTATGAGTAAGCTTACCAGATGATTACAGAGAGAACATTCATCCACACTGCGAAGTTCGAGAGCCAGCCAAGTCTCTGCAGTGTTCGGACTTGACCCAGCCCCACACCAAGGATCACAAAAATCAGGAGACAAACGACAAAGCAGAGAGGTTTGCTAGTTCCAGCTGAAATCTGGGCAATCGATTGCCCCATTCCTAGAATAAGGGAGCCGAGCGTTAAGATCATCTGGATAGACTGTAGGACATTGATTATATGACGAGACGTTGGGCCAAATACGCGGTAGAAGGCTGCGCCATAATCGCGGAGTGGATAGCGGTCAGAATCCATCTCGATGAAGACCCACCAGAGATAAAAACCAGCACTGGCAGTAATATTAGCGTGTTTTTGTTTTCTTGACATATGAGGATATCTTACAGGCAAGCGGCAAATCCGAAAAGTGTGAACAATACAACTCCAGGACCGTATCCGAGTTGTGAGAAAGCCCAGCTGAAAGCAAGTCAGTGTTTGATAGAGTTCGAGCTTTGGGAACAACATACGGAATACCGAAAGGCCCAATGATATCACTAGTGATGAGGTAGAAACAAGTACTCCATCCTACAGTTCTCACGCCCCGACTCAACGCCTTCCACTCGGCATCTGAGACATGACTCGGATGCGAATACGTCAAGTTATTGAAAGCATCGAACGGGACCCCGCTCTCGACCGTAGTCTCTTCATTCTTCTCACCATCTATTCCAGATGGCTGTCTCACTGCAGACTCGAGGACAGGAGCCGTGTGCCCTTTGCTGAAACGATTCTTGATCAATCGCTTGAACGAGAATTTCTGCTTGAGCGCTTTCTCCGCCTCGCGCTCTTCGCGCCGTGTGATTTTGGCATAGTGGAGGTACTCTTCGAATAGGATGGTTGGGTCCATAGACTGGTGGAGCTGGTATGCTGTTCGCATGGGGCCATTTCCTATCGATTTCTCGGGATCGGGAGCGACGCCTTGGTCGATGCCCAGGGTGTGGATTGCAGACATGATTGCAGTTTTGCTCTGAGAAGTGTTTGAGGTGCTGGAGAGAACAACAGAGATAAAAATAAAGGCATTATGGGATACTTGAGCCTGAGAGCCCTGCGTACTTTTGCTAAAGCTGTCTCGCCTCTTCCATGCATGGAAGGTGGACAGTGTAAGCATGGCAGATGCTCGAAAGAGAAACTTGGCTGCACTAACGTTGCAATCCATGATACCGCCCCTGCACTTGCTGAAGCTTACAACTGGAAAGAGCTTGAACCTGATCCTGGAAACATACACGTTGAGATAAGATTGCAGTTCCTTATCATGGAAGCTCTCAGTCCACGAATCATGTTGAATGGCCATTGGAGAAGGGAATCGACATCCTTGGATACAGATTATCGCACCCAATCGCGCTACCTGATAAGTAACTCTTGGCTGGCACTGCAATATACAACGTTACTACCGAAGCGCGGGGTTCGTGCATTATCATTCGACTTTAACCCCTCAGCAGGCACTTTCCCCTAATCTGCTCGTTAATGCCTCCAATCAGGCAGCACAGAACTCCAAGTGCTCACCCCCCTGAGCCACCAGAACCCGGCACCATGGTACCAACCCCGAGGCACTTCTAATGTTACCTCGGGATGTTCTTGATTTGTGCATTTGCTCTTCTAAAATGGGGTTACGGTAGCAAACCACGTGGACTTGATTGATGTGGCGGGGGAAATGCTCAGCCCTATCGCGTCTCTCACTTCAATTATTTCCAGCACAATCTCACAACATTTCAGACTATCGACGGTATGATAGAAGTTGATAGCAGCATTATGAGATACTTGGTGCCTGTTTTGTCTGCACCTAAACTTCACGTGTAAAAGAAATGTAATAAATTCTAAATTATTGCACAACTTTGATTCAGTTGTGATCTCTATTACGCCTAAGCTAGGACGCCGCTTCCAATGCACAAACTTCAAAACAATATTAAAGACAGCACAGCTATGCACACCCCAGTATCAACCCATTTCAGCAAATCCAAGCCCAAAACTTGCCCCAGAGCGTAGTCGGCACCACAATACTCCAAGTAGTATCATCATGCACAATATTCCCCGTATCAACATCCGCCTCCAAGGCCTTCACCAACCTCGTGCGCATGATGACCTTATGCCCAATATACATGACCACGAACAGAATAACACTGATATATGCCGTGAAGAAATTCGCCGTGCTCCATGGGATGAACGCCGTGAAGCCGTTGGTGAGGATAATCAACACGTTGAAGAATAGCCCATACCACGCGAACCAGGGCTGCCAGGCGGCTTTGTATGGGAGAGTGTCCCGCGAGACGTTGCGGGCGGCAAGCGCGTGCATGAATGCGATGTGGCATCCGTTGATGCAGGCCCAGGTGATGAAGCCCGCAATGGCGGTGATGTTTAGGAGCCAGGTGAACACGGTGCCGCCGCTCGTGGAGAGATTCATGAATGCGAGGAGCCCGAAGGCGGAGGTGAAGGCAACTGCGGCGTAGGGGACGCCCTTGGCGGTTGTGCGCTTCATGAATGCGGGTGCTGAGCCGTCGTTCGCGAGGCCGAGAAGGATGCGGCTTCCGGAGTAGACGTTTGAGTTTGCGGCAGAGAGAACGACGAAAAGGAGGATTGCGTTGATCAAGCTTGGCAGAACCGGGACGCCAGCGAGTTTTGCGGAGATGACGAAGGGTGATGCTGTTGCGTCTGAGGCTGAGGAAAGGAGATCTGGATTGTCGTGGGGGACGAGGAGACCGATAAAGAAGATCGTGCCGATAAAGAAGAAGAGAATTCGCCAGAAAGTCTTTCTGATGGCTGCAGGCACGTTCTTGCGAGGATTTTCTGTCTCGCCGGCTGCGATGCCGACTAATTCGGTGCCCTGGTAGGAAAAGCCGGCTTGGATCAAGACAGACCAGAAGCCGATGAACTTGGCGAGGGCGTCGTTGGATGTGAGGATATAGGGAGCGAAGGCACCTGGGTTGCCCCAGGTGTGGAATCCGAGATAGCCATGCTGGCCAGCTCCAGCATCGATGCAGATAGCAAAGAACATGAACCCGATTACAGTGAGCACTTTGATTGTAGACAGCCAGAACTCAAACTCGCCATAGAAGCTGACAGGGAGGAAGTTAAGCGAAGTGATGATAACCCAGAATACGCCGATGAAGATCCCGATGGAAAGGTCCTGGTTCCAGTACTGAATGATCAGTCCCGTGGCAGTGAGTTCCAGAGAATACGTCATAGCCCACGAAAACCAGTAGATCCATCCCATCGCAAATCCTAAACTCGGATCAACGAATCGTGTGGCGTATGCCGTGAAAGCTCCTGAGATAGGAATGTAAGTTGCCATCTCGCCAAGGGACTGCATGACCGAGTAGATAATAGTTCCGACGAAAGCATAGCCGATGAGGGCACCTGCAGGTCCTGACTTGGCGAGAGCTTGCCCAGATCCAAGGAACAGACCAGTTCCAATCGTCCCACCTGTTTCAGTCAGCTAGAAAAAACAATTTCATTCCAGCACAAGCATACCGATGGCAATCATTTGCAGATGTCGACTCTTGAGCTTCCTCTTAAGCTCCGGTTCCCTCGTGGCCCCATCTTTCTCAGGATCATGACTGGACCGATCGCTCAAGTTCTCTTGCGAAAGGTTCTTTTCCTCCTGCACAATCTCCTTCTCGACCCTCGGCGCCGCGACAATGGAATCTGATTCGCTCATTCTGAGGATGGCATGAAAAGTCAAAGCAAGAACGCAAGACTAAACCACAACCTGTGACACCGACAGAAACTTTTCTGGAGATGCTTCTCATATATTATAAGATTAGAAAGGAAAATAATTTTCGCTCCAAAGTCTTTCGTGTGCGGGTCCCAGTCAAGGTTCCTCACGTGAGATGCGAGCTAAGCCCTGCCAGAAAAAAATAGCGGAAAAAATGACAAACCGTCGCCTGCAAAACCCGGGCTAGGGACCGCACTACGGTTATTCGAGGGCGAAACTTTCAGAGCTCGGCCGCTTGGCGAGCATATTGTGAGAGCGCTCCATAGTAATGGTGGCAAGTTGGGGAGGATACGATCGGATATCGGCGACGAGGTTGGTGTTGTTTGATGTGAAGGTTTTCAGAGCGTGGAGTTTGGGGACGCGCCCTTAAGAATCCGCTGTGAACCCTGAATGCCGCTAAATTAGTTTGGGGCTACCAGTAATAGGGGCCCGCCACACGTCAGAGGTCCAAAGTTTTCGAAACTTGCACCGGCTTGCACCGAACAGGAGGAGGTTCTCCACAGATAGAAACGACTGTGTCGTCCAATTTTGGACTGTGGAGCTGGAACCATCTCTACGAAGTGTTATCATGTTGCGTCGGGACTCGAGGTCA
Source organism: Hyaloscypha variabilis F (assembly GCA_002865655.1). NCBI lineage: Eukaryota > Fungi > Ascomycota > Leotiomycetes > Helotiales > Hyaloscyphaceae > Hyaloscypha > Hyaloscypha variabilis. Next base: position 2,237,349 of record KZ613943.1, on the reverse strand, counting down.
CGGTCTCCATCCATAAGGTCATGCCCAGTGGCAGTCGTACTCTCGATCTAAAAGTTCCGTTCATTTACCTGCATATTGATCGTTCTGGGGGCCATGCTGTCTTATTTTTGCGGTCTAGAGCGATGGCGCGAAGCCATCACGTTTCATTCCATCTGTACGATCAGTTCATAGTTCCCAGAGCAACCACCTGAGATCAAGTTGCCCACCACAGTGGCTCCAGTTTCCGCTTATCTATCTTATTTCTTGAATTATTCTACTTAGGGTTCCAAGTCCACGATTGTTCAGGCTCCCTTGAGGTTCTTCCCCTTGACGCTCTTCCACTCCGTCAATAGCGCCCCAACGATGGAAACTGCAGCGAGGATAGCAGCAACCATAAAAACATCGTCAAGCGCATGATTATAAACTCGCAGAACCTCCTCGAGGTGTTCCGCACCAACATAGTTTCTGAGTTCAGTTGCACCTAGACTGACAATGACTTGCGGGTCCAGATTTGGAAGACCAGACAAGCCAGAGACAAGTTTGGTGCTGAGAACGTTCTGTCCAACCGACACAAAGATAGCTCCTCCCAAGTTCTGACCGAAAAACTTCAGTGAGACACCAACGGGGACATCTACCGCAGGAAGCACTGTCTGGGCTGCCAAACTCGCCTGTTGTTGACCAAGTCCGATACCGAAGCCGAAGATGACTTGATATCCAATCCAAATCGCATGGCCAGTATCGACTTTGAATGTTGTCATGAGCCCCGCACCGATAGCCATGATAATAGAACATCCTATCAACATCGGAGTATAATAGCCCAAGGCACTGACAGTGCCGCCAGCAAAGAAGCTCGAAACAAGCAGGGCAATGATCAGCGGGAGAACTCTGATGCCCGATTCAATGGCAGTGACGCCTTTAATAGCCTGGAACCAAACGGGCAAGAAGTATACCATGACCGTCAACGATCCACTGATACAAAACGCGAACCATGTGCTGGCAGTAACACTACGATATGCTAGGATGCGAGGCGGCAGCGTAGCATTCTCCTGTTTCCATCCCTGCACGACCGCAAACGCAATCATCAACAAGCCGAACACAATCCAGAGCACAATAATCCTAGCATCACTCCAAGCATACGTCGAGCCACCAAGTTGCAGCGCCAACAATAAGCACACAATCCCCGGAAGAAAGAAAAGCGTCCCAACGGGATCCAGGCGCTCCAGTTTCTGTCTCGTCGACAACTTGCCTGCCTCGATCTCCTCCTTCGTCTTATTATTATCCGCCGGCAGTAACAAAAACTTTAAAAGCAGCGTCGTGCCTCCAATCGGCAAGTTAATATAGAAACACCACCTCCAGGTCAAATGCGTCGTGAACGCGCCCCCGATCACGGGGCCCACCACACTCGAGACCAACATCACCACGCCCAGGAAGCTCTGGTACAACGGCCTCTTACGCAGCGGTATGATATGTAGGGTCAAGACGATCGTGCCGCTGAAGATCCCCGCAGAGCCCAAGCCCGCGATCGCCCGGCCGACAATGAACGTGGGTGAGTTCTGCGCGATGCCGCAGATGAGCGACCCCAGCTCGAAGATTGAGACGCTGGTTAGGAAGACCCATTTCGGGGAGTAGAAGGTGTAGATGCGGCCGTAAAGAAGCTGGGAGGCGCAGGCGGTCATCATATAGGCGCTGGCGTACCAGCCGATGTCGTTGATGGAGTGGAAGACATTTGTGATTTGTGGGACGGCGGTGGCGATGATTGTTCGATCCTGAAGAAGGGGGTGAGTTTATGTGCCGGGTGTGGGAACCAGGGGGGCAGTGGTAGGGAAGGTGAGTACTTACCAATGATACAAGAAATAAGGACAGGTAGAGCGCGAGCATGACTACAGCCACTTTTCGTGCTGGTGGATACACTTTCCCTTCATCGTCTTCTTCTCCTGCCGGTACTGGCTCTTCCTTCGTTGCTTCTTCAGTTGGCATTGCAAGCTCTTCATCTCTGCTCTCATGTTCGATCGCCATCGCGTCCCCATTTTCGACCATATTGTCTGGGGTCATCTCTTCCGCAGTTGGGCAAAGCGTTGTAAGACGGAAATGAAATTTTGAGAGGTAGGAGATGTTGACTTTTATTTATCATAACGTCTACCCTTTAGCGAGGGAGAACTAGCCTTATTACCATCTTATTGCCCTCCATTTTCATGCCGAACCTGAATTTAAGCTGTCTCGGAGGCTTTGGTTTTGCGATAATGGTGACTAAAAAGGGGGGTTCGGGACCGATTTCTGGGTCCCCTTGCTGAAGCAGGTATTCCCGAGGGCGTCTTTCCCGGGTTCACTACTGCCCTTGGAACACTTCAATCGATTTGCACATTGGCAAGACTTGTATGTATACCACTTGGAGAACTACCAGTGAGAGGTATTGAGTATTATTTGCGAGTTAATTAAATAGAAGTTCAGTCGCTGGAAATAGTTAAGGGTTTGAAGCGCCCGAGGTGAAATGCTATGCCCCAACAAGCTAAGCGAGCTCTCCTCCCAGCTGATGGCAGTTGTCACCCAGCAACCTTGTCATTCAACTCTAGTTTATTGGCTATGAACACGAAATTGGTAAGATGAAAGTGCTTGCACTAGACGGCTGTGAGATTGGTGGGTAATTGAGAGGTGAGAGGAATTGTCTCTCACTTCCTTGAACCCTGCCTCCTTACAGAGTCATACCTCTCTATTTAAGCGAGCTAAAATTCGTTGGACACTGCTATCTTGTAACAATGACAGCAAGATCCAAAGCCTTCTGGAATATATATCTCATTAAAATGACATTTTTAAAGGGGCTTGTAAAAATAGATGTGGTTGCGATGGATATAGCATTTATTACGTAAAACAATACCTTCGTAAGAAACTCTCTCAGTCGGACACGCCCCAGGCACGTGATATGTGCTCATCCCACTTCCAAACGAGCCTTCGAAACTTCTCACCATCTTTCGCAATTCTCACAAACATTCATAAAGGCACACAATCTTACGTCTTTTCTAAGAGTACCTCAACCGAACACGAACACGAGAAGTGGGGATAGTATCAAAGCGCAGGGCGTGTGGAGGACATTCTGACAGGTGACTCAGACCTGGAGCAGCTCCCCCGCATCCGAACATCTCCAGAAGTATAAAACGGGCTCTTAACATCAGCCGTTTGAATAAAACTTCACATCCAATCTCTCTGTTGCTCTCAAGTGCGCCCAAGCCGTGTAAGCAGCTCTCCCCCGTTGAGCTCTCAATACTAAATTCCCAGTCCCTCCCCAAGCACCCAAAATGCAACTCGAGTTCACAACCCTTGATGTCTTCACCGACACCCGCTATACTGGGAACCCCGTAGCCATAATCCGCGTCCCAGCAGACCTATCCCCGCCCCTAACACAATCCCAAAAGCAATCCATTGCCTCAGAATTCAATCTCTCAGAAATCGTCTTCCTCCATCTCCCCGCGGACTCCACTTCAACCTCAAGAAACATCGACATCTTCACCCACCAGGCGGAAGTTCCCTTCGCCGGCCACCCTACCGTAGGAACTTCTCACTATCTACTCAAAACCCTCAACGAGAAAGTCGACACACTCATCACCAAAGCCGGTCCCATCGCAATCTCCGTCGATGCGTCGACAGGAAACGTCAAAGCCGTGATCCCGCAGGATTTCCACGTTCATGCGAAAACTTTCCCATGTATCTTAAACGGGAAGGAGAATCCGACAACGAGTATCGTGAAGGGCATGAGTTTTATTTTCGTGCAGCTGGAGACGCTCGAACAGCTCGCTGCGGCTGGGACTGTGAATAATTTGAATGGCGAGACGTATGATCCGTCTGTGCTTGATGAGGGGTGGAGGGTAGGGTTGGTGGGGACGATGTATTTTGTGCCGCAGGGAAAGGATCAAATTGGGAGGAAGAGGTATCGGACGCGGATGTTTGGGAGTAGAGAGGATCCGGGGACGGGGAGCGCGAGTAGTGCTTTGGGGTGTTATTTGGCGGGGTTGGAGGAGGGAGGTGGGAAGGGACCGTTTGGGTTTGTGTTTGAGCAGGGGGTGGAGATGGGGAGGAGGAATCAGATTGAAGTTGAGGTTACGAGGGTTGAGGGAGGGGTGGGTGTTGAGAAGGTCGTGTTGAGTGGTGCTGCTATTACAGTCATGGAGGGAAGCTTGCAGATTTAGGTGGGATGGGAGAGAATGACTGTTACCTTCTACATTGTTTCAGAATTCAGACTGTTGCGAATGTTCCGCTTCGAATCCTGGCCATACCAATCGTCAGTTCCATTCTTTGTTATACTAAGTTATTTGCTACATCAGACTTCTTTGTGCTCAACGATTGAGAATCACAGGCGTTCTCATACGGCAGACCTGCCAATATATTAAGTCCTCCACAACTTCTACATTTGCGGTCCGACCCAACTCCTTATTACGCTAGTCTTCAGTCTTTCAGATCATAAGAAAGCATAATATCATTTCATCGCACATCGACGACCTACACCATGAGTGAATTATCTCCACAACTCGCTCTCATGAGTACCCCAACCACTGCTCTACAAACACTATCCTCTCAAAAGACCAACGCTAACACCAATACCATTCTTCAAACCTTCGCCCTCTTTCCCCGCCCCCCCACCCGAGCTTAGGACCACCATCTGGAACCTCGCAATAGGCCCCTACCTGCCGCCCCGTCTCATCAGACTCTTCCCTAAAAAGCGGGGCAACCGCCTCCCGATACCCATCATTCCCCACGTTTGCACAGAAGCCCGAAATATATGCAAAAAGCGCTGTCAAAACTATACTCAACTTCCCAGCGCACTACACGTGCCACCATTTACACTGCTCTTCGACTACAAAAACGATATGTTGCTGCTAAACGACGCCCATCTGATCAGCTTAGAGCTTGAGAGCCGAGATATCGCCGCGCAGGCTTTACGATCCTCAGGACTTTGGAATGTTGCATTTCTTGATTTTTCGCAAGTCTGTCGACTTGCGTTGAAGGCTAACTTACCGGTTCCCGGGATAGGGGCTGCTGCTGATGTGGGAGGTATATTGCTGGAGCTGCAAAAATCGTTCACTGGCTTGAAAGAGCTGATTCTCATCGATGGGATTGGGGATGGGACGGGAATGAGGATGTGGAGGTGCATGAGTACCGAGAGGATTCTAGCTCTGGGTCGGGAGTGATTAGGTTGATATTATGAGTGCTGTCTTCTATCCTGGGTTACTGGTCAAGGGAAAGTGGACATGGACATGAAAGCACCACTGGGGGCTTGGTCTGCATTCCACGACTATTTAGTGTGAATATAGCACCGGTGAAGAGCTTCTGCAATTTATCAGTAGATGTGGACATTGAGAAACTTTATCTCTCTCCTTTCTCGGATAATAATGATGTTCAGAGGTATTCATCGTTTCGTTCTCTACCATGTCCGTTTTGTCGGATGAAGTATCACTATGTTAGTACTTGATGCTTGAGTATAATTAGCTGTTGGTCATATGAAGATGCATTACGAGTCCTGTTTACTGCTAGTGTTATTAAAATAAGAGATCAACCTCAATAGCACTATTCAGGATAGTCTCTAAGGTGCTGTAGCTATGAGACTTCTCGTAATCTTAACCAATTTTGACCTCTCCTTATTTAACGAAGCAATTACGTTCCTACTTTCCGTTCCTTTATATCTTTTTGAATTCTTTTTAGTTTCCAGTCTTGGCGCAGTATCTTATGATACTAGTGAGTATAAGGTAGGATATTTTCACATGTACTAGGTAGCAATTGCAAGGCTGCAACACCTCAACCACATTCTTCCCGTGGCTATAACTCAATGACGGTTCAGAAATAAATTAATACGAAGATACGGATTGCATACGTGGATTTTTGTAAGAAAGATGATGGATGCCCTAACATCGGCGACCCATTCCACCGACTCTTATAAAGTGAATTGTGTGGTGTCACGTGCTGGCGTGGGCTCTTCGCGATTTGTGGCACGAAACATAAAGAGGCGTTTACCCCTCTTCTTCTCCTCTCTCAATTCCACATTATCTTCCATCAACTCCTACACTCACTTTGCAAGTTTTGGTACAGCAAGAAACTTACTTTAGTTACTGTCCTAACTCATACACTGCACGGAAGCCTCCATCAGTATCACAACCCACAATGGTCGCAACACCCCCAACCGTCGACCGCGAGACCTTCCAGAAGCAGCTTGACCGGCTTCGAGTCCGAGAGAAGGCGCACACTCATGAGGGTGATGCGATTGCTGCTGCCCGCCGCCAACTGCCAATGGTCGAGGTAGATTCAGCTACGCCCCTCGTTGGAGCAACTGGCACTATATCGCTGCTCGAGGCGTTCGAAGGCCGCACCCAGCTGTTTGCCTCTTACCAGTAAGCAGCATCTTTCTTTTTCACTATCTCGGACTCTCTTTTTCACTGGCTGGCTCCTAGTTTCAGCTCCCAGTTTGCTCCCCACAGCTCTTCCCTCCGTGTGAAAGCTGTTGCTAATTCATCGAAGCATGTGGCACAATGGTCTCCCAGCGGCCGACCAGTGTGAAGGTTGCACTTACTTCACTGGCCAAGCGCTCGAGCTGTCGTACCTCCACTCGCGCGATGTGACCTTTGCCGTCTTCTGCAAAGGCCCGTTCGACGAGAGCAACCGGTACCGCGAGTTCATGGGCTGGGACATGATGCCGTGGTACTCTGTCCCGGAGGAGTCGTATGCCCGCCTCGATTTGGGGCCTGGTGGACACGGCTTTGGGATGAAGGCCTGCTACTTGCGCGATGGCGATCGCGTGTTCGAGACGTATTGGAATACCAGCCGCGGATGCGAGCCCATGGGCAGTAGCTACGGCATGCTTGATATGACGGTCTACGGCCGCCAGGAGCCCTGGGAAGACTCACCCGAAGGCTGGCCGCAGTTGTTCAAGACTGATGCAAGCCAGTTCCGCTCGGAAAAGGGGGAGACTAAGACTAATCGACCGGGCATCAGCGGCCGGCCGATTCCCCAGTGGGCACGGCTCGCTGCTGGACACGATGACAACCTTGGCTCCACGACTGTCGGTGTGGCCGAGGAATGCCACTAAGAGATCGATTTCGAATGCGTTGCAGTTGAGCTGAAGGAGACAGTTCGGGTGGGTAAGGGCTGGATTCCAAAGTGTATCATTCTGGCATTACGATTTAATGAGGGCACGATTTACGATTATACGATGCTAGCTTCGAGGCGTTGTCGGCCATGGCAAGGTTGATTGACTTATATCTGGTTTCAGCGTAATGATCATTCTGTTTTGAAGCAGAATAGTTACCCATTGAACTTTCTGTTCACCACACATACTGCTCTAGCGCACCTTGTTCTTGCACCAGGAAATAGTTTTCCTCTAGGAACAGCCAAACATGTCCAGGATGACCTCCAAAATTCCCCATTACCCCATCGTCCCCCTTTTCACTTTCGCATTCTGCGTCAACGAAATTGTCACCACCTCCCTTGATATCGTACTGTAGAATCACAACCCGGCAGTCGTTGAATTAGCCGATAGCTTTGAATGGCCTGAATGCACGGCATTCTTATAGAAATCCTCCTACGGTGCAGTCGAGATACGACCACCAAGTTCGATGTCCAGGCCGTTTGTTGATGGCATGTAAGCATGTAAGCGTTCTAGTAATATGTCTGGTGCAGATATCAACCTCCACAGGGATGTCACATGTGGGCTTTTCCCCCGCATTTCGGAGCCAAGTGGCGGTTGAAACAGGCTTCGGAAGTGTGACATCGGGCGTTGAAAAGATCAGTTGTGGCTAGGGTAATTATTTCTCCTTCCCTGATCCTTCTAAATAAAAATGGTAGCAAACCGAGTGACACTTCCTGACTCGCTCTTGCCAATGCCCTCTCCTGTTCGACTTTTTCGAAGCACAACTTGGCTGCAACAGTGAGCTGATATATCGTGTTATTTTTTGCAGGGTTGCGCACGCACCAATCTCGCTCTCATTTACCCCGAACTACAATCTTACATGCTTTACACTGTACTTCGTACACAACATCGCGTTTCTTGCAAATAACTTTTTACAAACAAAGGCTGAGAATCACACAATGGTTTTCCTCCACTTCTCTCCGTACATTTTCTCCATCCTCCACATACTTAACCAAGTGTCGCCATCGGAAACTGGCGCAGCGGACCGCGAGTCCGACCTGTTGGACCAGAAACGTTCAAATGCGGGGAAGTGATACCGAGGACAAGCGCTCATCAGATTCTCCACCAACTAGAAGCTGTCAATGGTTCCCATCAATTTTTCTCGCCTGTCTGGTTGACTCCTAACCAGATCTGACTGAATCTTGTTTTGTTCTGAATCCCCACCAGAAATCCGAGACTATTCTCCTATCATCTCCAAGAGGAGGCGAACGGGTCGAACGATCCACCCGCGCATGGTTCCCGTCATCAAGGGTTAATCGCCTATTTCTGTCTAGATGACCTGATCATGCATCAGGCTAAAAGGTTCTCTCTGTTCATTCGTGGACGCTAGCGAAATGAAAGAGTCTGGGGGGAGATCAACAAGTGGGAACGCGGGGTCAAGTGGCGCGGAGAGCGGGTGGGGGTGGGATCGCACATGCGCCCCGGACGATGCAAATCTATATATCAAGTCGATGTCGGGCCTGGACAAGCAGGGCAAGCTCGCTCGAGACTACAGAATCGTCAATTGTCAACATGGCGAACACCACGGAGTACACCCTTGAGAAGATAGCCGGCCATCACGTCGAGGAGACGCTGGGCCACGGCGCTTTGGTCGATGCCAAACATGCCTCCGACGAAGAACACGCGCAAAGTCTCTGGCAAGCTATCAAGGCCAACAAGAGTGCTGTTGGTTGGTCGGTAGCTGTCTCCATGTCTGTGGTCATGGAGGGTTACGACACCATCCTCATCGGCAACTTCTTCGGATACCCTGAATTTCAGAAGAAGTACGGCCATGACTATGGCGGTACAGCTGGCTACCAGGTTTCAGCTCCCTGGCAGACTGGCCTTAGTATGGCCAGCACGGTTGGAGCCATTTTTGGTATTTTCCCTTCCTCTTTCCATCACTACAGCGATGGGAACTCATTATCTCACAGGTGGAATTATGAATGGCCAACTCTGTGCCAAATACGGCTATCGATGGGTCATGATCGTCGCGCTCTTCTTCATGGCCGCATTTGTCTTCATCATCTTCTTCGCTCAATCACTTCCCGTCCTGCTAGTCGGGGAGATTCTCTGCGGCTTCTCCTGGGGAGTCTTCGCCACTGTCGGCCCTGCGTATGCATCTGAGGTCTGTCCAACCAACCTGCGTGGCTACCTGACCACTTTTGTCAACCTCTGCTGGGCCATCGGTCAATTCATTGCGGCTGGCGTGCTGGAAGGCCTGATCAATCGTCCTGACCAGTGGTCCTACCGTATTCCATTCGCTTTGCAGTGGATTTGGCCCGTGCCGCTCATGATCGTATGCTTCTTCATGCCAGAGAGCCCTTGGTATTTGGTGCGCAATGATCGTCTGGAGGAGGCCAAGCACAACATCAAACGGTTGAGCAATGACAAGACGGAGGAACAGTTGGCTGGCCAGCTTGCAATGCTGGTCCACACAACCAAGATTGAAGCCGAAATCGTTGCCGGTACTTCGTACTTGGACTGTTTCAAAGGTGTTGATCTCCGCCGCACCGAGATCATCTGCGTTGCTTTCGCTGGTCAGATCCTATCTGGTAGCACATTTGCCTATGTAAGTTTAGCCAACACAATTCTAAGCTTGTAGAGTGTGGCATGCTGACCCGAAGCGAATAAAGTCCCCAACCTACTTCTTCGAACAAGCAGGCATGAGCTCTTCAAACGCGTTCAAGATGAACGTAGGTAGCACGGCGATGGCTTTCACTGGAACACTTCTCTCGTGGTGGCTCATCACATATGCTGGCCGTCGCACTCTGTACGTATGGGGCCAAGGCGCCTTGTTCTTCTTCCAGATGATTCTCGGCATCCTGAGCGCGACCACCAGCTCGAAAGGATCGCTCTGGGCTCAGGCCGCAATCTGTATTATCTGGGTGCTCATCTACTCGATGACAATCGGGCCCATCGCCTACGCCATCGTCGCCGAAACCTCTTCTGTCCGTCTCCGTCCGCTCAGCGTATGTCTGGCTCGCACAACCTACCAGCTGATCAACATTGTCTCCCAGGTGTTGGAACCGTACTTCATGAATCCCACCGCCTGGAACGCCAAAGGGAAGACGGCCTTTTTCTGGGGTGGCACAGCCCTTTGCATGTTCGTCTGGGCGTACTTCCGCCTGCCCGAGGGCAAGGGCCGTACTTACGAGGAGCTCGATCTCCTCTTCCAGAAAAAGGTGTCTGCTCGGAAGTTTTCCTCCACTCATGTTGATCCATATGCAATGGAATCGCAGGAGGGTCTAGTGCAGGTGCAGAGCGTGCAGAGCCAGGAGGAGACTAAGGAAATCAAGTAGCCAGGCTCTTTTCGGCTCTCTCCACAATCTTGTGATTAGTTATTGCCATACTTAACGGTCGAAGAATTTGAAGAAACTTTTTCTGTCCCTAAGGGCTTTTGGCCCGTACATGCTACGTGTTGACATTTTTCTTACCTGCTTCCAGAATATTGTCACTTCCTAGTTCGAGAATCTTTACATCTACGCTTATACCGACTCGCACTCACTAGTTATGTAGTGTTTTAGGGCAAAAGCAGCTTGTAGCAATAAATTTCGCCTTTGCACGTGCAGGTAGGTATGCAGGGCTCTCTCTATCAGCAGTTTCTGGACCAATTGAGTTACACGGGCAACAGCCGAGAAGCATCGATTGCCTTTCGGGTATATTCAGCAAGTGCATCGTAATGCTACACTTGGGCAACTGTTTCCTAAGTTCTCTTTTTTCTTTGTCCACTATCATACACCTCATAAATATGGCAAGTGTCAATCATAATTATGGCGAGAGTCACCCCGGAAGGCGCTTGCGACCTCCTCAGCCCATAGGGTTTCTTTGGTTTTTATCTTTTTTATTTTTTTATATATTTTTTTTAAGCTCGGTTACTATCTCCTAGCTGGGACATGGCATTAAGGTCGATTTATCCGTCTCAACTCGGCCCCTGTCACGAGAGTAAACAGATATTCGTTACCTATCCCAATCAATTCGTCTGTCTCTTCAGGCATGGCTGCCTTTCCTCACCTCCAGTCTTCTAATAACTCTTCACTCCTCGATCCACTTAATTCTCATGTTTGATTCCTGTTTCGTCACGCCTTCCTCTTGCGGGAAAGGTTGCGAAGCTGCAAAGTTGCCGCTTCTAATAATGGATTTCGAGTACCAATATTGCAGGCGAGGTGGGGCATTTGTTCCCAAATCCAGTCTAAACCGTTTTCTTATCCTGGAATTATAACTATTATCCAGTATTGTTTGACTACAAGTCTTCGTAAACAGGCCGGAATGGTAAAACTATTCGGCGCTCGGCAGCTCCGGGGCTGGCCCGTGTCGAAAGCGGGAGCGTCCTTCCTCACCGAACCAAACAAGCAATCCATATTAGGAGAATGCTGGGAATTCCCTTCGTCCAGCGGAGGATAGTTCCAGCGACGCGTTACCAGCTGCATTTAGCCTGAATTTGGAATGTTCTCGATGTTCGGATATGTCACTAACGGAATTCCCCCACGTGTGTGGCGATGCGGCGCATTGCGGGGACCCCTGCTAGACTTCACTTCTTGGGAATTGATCAACTCCGCAAAGCTTGACTATGATTTTAGCAGCCCATTTCCCCATTGTCTGGCTCACCGGTCAAGGGGTGTACCGGCTAAATAGATCTCGCTACTCGAAAAGGGGGTCTGAGGTCACTAGCAGTGTTGACTAGAAAAGGGGACGCGCCCAACAATGTCGATCATGCAGAACTCAGCAATCACTTCTATCTTCTACTGCCTAACTCTTCCAACATGGCCACAAACACTACCGCAGATCTTGATCCAAACAGACGCGAAATCCTCGATGTCCCCGAGCTTCGACACGAGAAAAAATGGTGGTTCCAGGATCCAGGCTTGCGGAAGTTATACTTCCTCATCTTTATTGCCATTCTGAGTTCAGCTACCAATGGCTATGATGGGTATGTTATGTTCCCATCTTCTCTTGTTGGGCATCTCTAACAGCATCAGTTCAATGATGAACGGACTGCAGGCTTTGATATACTGGAAAGATTGTAAGTCGATCAAGCCCCCCTTTTATAGCTGATCATTAGCTAACAACTCCAGACTTCCACAACCCAGGCGGATCTCGCCAAGGACTACTCAACGCAATCCAGTCTGTAGGATCCGTTTGCTCGTTGCCAATTGCTCCCAACTTGGCAGATTGGATTGGCAGAAAGTATAGCATCTTCATCGGAAGTCTCATAGTGGCGCTTGGAGCAGGACTTCAATCCGGGGCCAGAGACACCGGGATGTTTATTGCAGGAAGATTCTTTAGTGAGTCATCTCGTGTCGCTACTGGAGTATAACTAATTCATATTATAGTCGGTCTCGGCTCCGGCATCAATGGAATTGCCAGTCCACTCCTCATCACCGAACTAGCCCACCCGAACGAGCGTGGCAAGATCACTGCAACATATAACACCTTCTACTACTTCGGCTCAACCATTGCAGCTTGGACCACATACGGGACTCTACAAATCCCCAGCAACTGGTCATGGAGACTTCCAAGTCTCCTACAAGTGGCACCGAGCGCCTTCCAACTCTGCTTCCTCTGGTTCCTCCCGGAAAGTCCAAGATTCTTGATTTCCAAAGATCGACAAGATGAAGCTATGGAGGTGATGGCCAAGTACCATGCCAACGGAAATATCCATGATGAAGTCATTATGTTTGAGTTTGCTGAGATTAAGGAAGCTCTCAAAGAAGAAAAGATCAATTCCAAAGGAAGGTACTTGGACTTGTTCAACACTCGTGAGTTTCTCCAACTCTTATACCCTAACCGTGTTATCTTACTTATCAAATCATAGCTGGAAACCGCCGACGCATTTTCATATGTCTCTGCTGTGGCTTTTTCTCCCAAATGTCAGGCACGAGTCTCACTGGATACTATCTGAGGTAAACACATCCACCAGTCTGTGACAGCTCGGCAAGGACTAACGAAGTGCAGCAAAATCCTCACCGACATTGGCATAACCAATCCACAGTTCCAAAATAGGCTCAACGGAATCATCGGCACAACAAACTGGATCGAGGCTATCTGCTTCGCGCTTCTCGTCGATCGCGTTGGTCGTCGGCCACTCTTCCTTACCTCGGCTTCTGGGATGTGCTGCACGTTCCCAACTTGGATTGCCTTGACAGCTGTCCAGAACCGAACTGGAGCTCCAGGACCTGGAAAAGGAGTCATTGTCATCATATTCTTCCATAACTTCTTCTACAATCTCTGCTGGTGAGTAACACTCTCTACTTACGATAAAGTTGGAGCTGACAAGCGAATGCAGGGTATCACTCAACGTCGCCTATCCTTGTGAGATCCTCCCATACCGACTCCGAGCAAACGGCCTCATGGTTCAATCCTTAGCCACAAACGTGATGCTGTTCTTCAACCAATACGTCAATCCAATCGGAATCCAGCACGCAAGTTGGCGATACTACTTCCTATTCGAAGCCACTCTTCTCATCCAAGTAAGTTGCCTCCCCCTACTCCTCTACATCCCTTTCCAAGAACTAGAACTAAAACACGTTACAGTTGGTCACGGTATATTTCTTCTTCATCGAAACAAAAGGCGCAACCCTTGAAGAAATCTCCCGCACTTTCGATGGCGAGGATGCGGTTGAGGAAGTGAAGGTTCGTGCTTTGGTGTCCGAGAAAGCGGATATGGTGGAGCAGGTTGAAAATCTGAGAGATAGAAGGGGGAATACTACCAATGTTGATCAGCGGGAGTTGTAGCTCTGGGAGAGGATATGTTATTGTTGTTCGGTAAAGGCAGGCGAAGCGAATCCTCGTGTAGTCCCCGACCCCCTGAACCGGCATCCAATTCGGCTGTTTGTGGTTTGTCTGATGAAGAGATGGTTTCAAATAGGAAGGAGAATTGTTGGAAACGTAGTGGATTATATACATCTGAGGTTCCCATTTTCCATTTGTCGTTTGGTCAATAGATCGCAGCATGCTCACGTGATATACTGAGACTCACCGCGAATAAACACTCGGTTCGATGCCAGTACTCATGAGAATTCAGTGCAATGAAAGAGTTTTTGTGTTTGGTGGACTACAGCTATCTCCGCTTTATATAGCTCTCGCGCAGCCACCATCTATCTGATACAGACCCTGCATGTCATTCTGTAAGCATTCAATTGCACACCAATGTGTTGCAGTCTCGGACTATTGCTAGACCCTCCCAGGCACGCGTTGTTTCTAATCCTTTCGTTTGCTACACATTAGCTTTTTCACGTGACCATATTACTTAGTGTTCTATACCCAGTGACATTTTTTGACGGAAATTTACATACAAATATGTGACCTTTTGGTCCCTGGTTCCATGAAGTCAGGGCTTACTCTTGTTTCCGTCCTTAGATCCGGGATGAATCACTCGGCAGATAGCAAGATTCATTTCTCAGCTTGGGGAGATGTAAGAATCTATAGCTGCAATCGTCAAACCTGCTTTCACGTCTGCAGTGGAGCCTCACGCGGCTGTGGGTGGACGATCTCAAGCTACACCATGGGAGTTAAAGGTCACACTAGAAGTCAAACAAATTCCCGGTCGCAGAGTGATGCAGACTGGTCAATCCTTGAAACCATTCTCCGCCCTATGGGAGCGTCTTATCGACCATACTCGATGCCGTGTCCAGTTTAGTCGATAAGGGCTCGTGCGAGGTCCTTTAGCGAGCTCGAGGTGTATTTATACATCGATTCACGCGCACCGTAGTATATGAATCAATGTATACTCGCACCTTAAGCTCGCTTCTAAACTTCTTTTCCAAATAATGGATAGGTTTCCTAATTAAGCCCTCGCGCAACCAATTTTACGTGCGCAAGCAAGTTTTCTAAGGAAATCGTCCGTTCACAGGGCTCCGGAATAGCCCGTAGGTCCCCGGCGCCCGTACGTGAGGATATACTTTTGAGTAAAAATCGTGATTTATTTAGAATAAGGCCTACTCGCTCAAAAATTAACTTCGCGCGCAGGCCTTTATTCTGACCGATAAATATTAGCTTCTTTAATAAGAGAGCTACCTATAATAGCTAATTTAGCCCCCTAAGTAAGAGTGTGAGCGTGAGCGTGAGATAGTAAGTAGGGAGCGTGAGATGGTGAAGGAGGGAGCGTGAGGGCGTTTGAGAAAGTAGGAGATTGCGATCGCGAGCCGTGGGCCCGTGTAGCTTGATTAATCTATTAGATGACTAAATACTCGATTCTAATGGGTGGGCATTTCGTGCGCAGTCTTATCGAGTATACTGGACAAGACCGACTCGATGCCAAGAATCGAGTTTTAATCGAGTATACTGGATGAAATGCTCCCACAGGGCCGCTACTGCTGATTACGTAAACATTGTAGAACACATCGCGACCAGCATTCTGCAGTTTAGAAATTTCCAGGAGTACCACATGGGAGATTCTTATCAAGCATATCAGATCAGATAACACTGTAAGACCGGGAATTATAATAGGCTAATAAGCACGAGATCGTCACAGGGACTATCCCAGGTGCAGAAGTGTTGTGGGAAATGCGCCACACAAGTTTACAGTTGAATTGAGGAGAACTTTCAAATTAGTAGATTCTGTGTTATAGTCAAGAATCGTGTTTATTCTATTTTTGTCACAAATATACTTGGGTAGAAAGTCTCACGAAAAGAGTAATTCTTGCAAGGCGTTCCCTCTCGCCGAGTTTATCATAGAGATGTGCTTGTTCTGCAGTTGGGACCTTACTTGTGTGTGAAATTACCCACAAGTTCCGTGGATTTGCAGCAGAAAGCCTCTCTCATACTTGTTTACTTCATTCTCGCCTTATCAGGTTCCAAAAATAGTCGGACAATCAGATCTGCAGGTACGTGAGCTATAATGGGAGGGATTCATATCCCAGAAAGCGTGCTGTGGTCCCGAGCACTCTAAAAGCATGTCGAGATCACGTATTTAATCTACGGTAAAGTTTCAAAAGCAAAGATCGCGAGCGCTACTGGATAAGACTGCCGTAAAGTTTAAGTGTGGCGTGTTCGCGCGGCTAAATATCGCAGATTTACATCCAGGAACTCCCGTCCCCAAGAACCGGAATCATGGAACAATGCTTCATCCGAACGCGCATCCGAACGACCACAAAACGGAACTGATAACATTGAATCGGTTGGCTGAGGGAGAAGCTTGGCATCCGACTGTTGCACCAGATGAGTTTGTTTTAATCTGAAAACAATATGGCCACAATCACGAATATCAGCTTCGACAATTCGGATAATTGCGTACCACGTCACCACGTCGCCGCCACGTGTTTTGCATCGCCTGTAAAAATCCATTGCTGAACATATGTATATATAGCAGTGCATCTTCCTTATGCTTTGATTGACAAATTACTCCCTTCAGCCTCAAGACTTCCCTCGAGAGTTTCACTCAAACCACATTACTTTCGATAAGATGCTTTTCTCCAGGTACTCCTTGGCTTCTCTCCTTGCCTTGACGAACTCAGTGTTATCCGTAAGTCGTGAAATGCCAGCATCCTTTGATTGAATGCCTGACGCTCATCCGTCATTAGCAAGTCGTTGTCACTGTCACAGATACTGTTAGTGTGATCACCGTGACCGTCCCGCCGCCTAAGACAACTTCGACATCTACCAAATATGTCACTGTCACTGCTCACCCTCCTCCAACATCATCGAAAACCACTGTGACGGTTACTCAAACCACCATTCTGAGCAGCGTTCCGAGTTCGGACAACTGCGTCGTTGCATGGGGTGGGCAGTGCGACGGAGATGCGTATAATGGTTGTAATAATTGTGATGATGGATTAAATTGCACTTTTTATACAAGTAAGTGATCTCCTATCAGGATTCAGAAGTGGGGAACGCAAGTATATCCGACTGATTCTCACAACAGACTACTACTCTCAATGCTTGAACCCCGGCCAAGCGGTCCATCCTAACTCAGCTGTCACAAAGACAATTACGATATATCATTAAATTAGCACTGCTCAGGTTTCCTTAAGCATGGATTAAATAATAATTTCAAACGCTAGGTTGGAGGTTAAATACCGTAGCCAGAGACATGTACGATTAGGAAATTCACATAATTTTACACTGTATCTTATACTCCAATGAGATATACAGTAATGCAGTCACTTGCAAAGCTCTTCAGCAAGTCTTCTTCAAGCATTTAGCCCAGTACTGACCTATAATTTCGACAAGTGACACTTACAGCAAACCAATCTTCGCGTAAATTCGTCACTCCTGAACCCCTGGTTCCGATCAACAATCACAAAAAAACATAAGTCCTTTGACAGTTTCGGATATCCGAAACAGAAAATTCGGACTCGAGAGCAAAATCTCTCAACTCTTCAACCTGGAAAACACCGAAAAGATCATTTGCTTCCAACCGATCACGTGATTGCTGGAGCAGTCTAAGTTGCTGGTCATTCGTCCCCCATCTTCACAAACTTCACATCATCAACTTTCTCCATCTCCACACCGCCACTACAAGCCACATCCCTACACGTTGGACATCCAAATAAAGACAAAGTTGCCTCTCGGGTTTATCTGCTCCGTCGCTCCCTAATCCCTGCAGCACCAATCAATTTCGCCCAAACGGCACCTGAGCAAACATGCGACGTGGTTGTTTCACGCTTCCCCACGAACCAGATCGCCCGCTACTAGCAGATCCCAGCCTTGAACATCTGCTGTATCAGATCTTGGCATCTGAATCTTGAGCTCTGGCCGCGGCCATGAGGCTCGCGCACCTTCACGAGACCGCAGCGCCAAGCACACGTAACACTCGTCAGAGAAACAGCTCGCAAACCAAGAACGAGCCTATCACCAGCGACCTGAGACCTGGGGCAGGCTCTCGGATGGGACTTTTTTAGGTGAGATTCCGCAGCCGCGTCATGCGGAGACATAAAGTTCTCGCTGTGTTGGAAACGAGTTGCTCTCGAGACACGAGCGCAGCCGCAGTGGACGGCGCAGAATCAGGTGAAGTCTAGAAGGCAGCAAAGCCTTGGCATCTGAAACTGGTCTTGACAGCTTTGACATATATCTTCGCTCTGCCGCTTCATGCTTTGATGTTTGCATAGACTCGCGCCTCTTTCTCTGTTTCTTTTTGATTCATTTGCTGCATATATCACTCATCAGTCCGGCTGGTCCGTTATTATTCATTCATTCATTCACACAAACAAAACATTTTTACTTTTTCTTCTCGAATAGAGTTCATCATGCATTTCCAATCTCTCGTTGTTTCTCTCCTGCTGGCAACCTCCGTGGCCGCCCACGGCAACAAGACCGAGTCCACCCAGGGAGAGTGCAAGGAGATAGAGCAGCTCAACGGGCTCGTCAAGCTTGCGTCCAACACCACCAAGCTTGACGAAATCACCAAGAACAACGCCACCAAGATCGCCGAGATCCAAGCCAAGGCCTCCACCGCGTCCACCAAACTCACAACGCTGCAGTCAAACACCACACTCGTGTCAGCCTGCGCCGTGATCGACGCCCAAGAACAGGAAGATGACGGATGCCAAGAGACCTTCGCGCTCCAACGTTTCGTCAAGTTCGCAGCAAACAGCACCGCCGTTGCCGATGCAACCAAGAACAACGCCACCAAGATTGCCAAGATCCAAGCTGAGGCATCCAAGGCATCCACCAAGCTAGAAACCCTCACCAGCAACTCGACCTTGCAAGCAGATTGTCCGGCAGTCCAGCAAGAGGATGAGTGCAAGGTGATGAAGACGCTGCAGAAGTTCGTGGACGTGGCGAACAATCAGACAAAGCTGGACAAGCTCACGAACGGGAATACCACGAAGGAGGCGGAGATCAAGGCGAAGGCTGCAAAGGACCAGACGAAGTTGACGGCCATGACGGGCAATGCGACGTTCGTGGCAGCTTGCACGGCGCTCGAGGGTAAAGGTACCACAGGTTCGACAAGCTCAGATGGCATCTCTAGTCAGAGCACGAAGAATGCTGCGAGTCTGTTGAGCGGTGCGGGTGCTGGCTTCATCGGGCTGTCGACGGCTGTGGTGGTGCTGTTGGGAATGATTGCGTTGTGAAGCACACTGTGGTAGGAAAATTGGGGGATAGGGAGCTGTTACCTGTGCAAAAAAGTGTTCTCTTTATGGCATCTTGCATACATTGTATATACACGCATTCGTTAATTCGCAAATTGACCTGCTTCTCACCCCAGCTCTAGCTTTGGTGACTGTGCAATATTTCATTTGCCATAATACTCCATTTCCTTGCAATGAGGTAGTTCCTTTGATTCCAAGCCGTAATGGTCTTTTGTCAATGTTCATCATGCGGTCGTACAATATTCTCCAACGAAGGCGAATTAATTTTCGGCGTAGTCGAGCCTCAACCAATCCTTCGTAGTCCGGGACTTGGGAACCAATGAGATATCCCTCCAGAGGTACCACGGTGACCTCTTCGTGATTCGCTGCTGTGAATGTCAGCTTACACCTAAGATCAGATTCAAGACCTCCTCCACGATATTCAAAGCGAAGCCACCAAGGATCTATTACCGTTACCTCGAGTTCTATGAACATTCACTCCAATTCTTTTACAGGTATCGATCCTCAGCATTTCAAAAAAGTACAAGAAAAATCAAAAGTACTCAGTGGCGCATTAACCATCCCCAGGAACCTTGAAACAGCAAACCACACCCGTCGACATGGCATCCACCACAGCCCCGCTCCGCCCACAAGTTCCAACTCCCCCACCAAACAAACCACCAAACAAATCGTCCAGCAAAATTGAAGCATCCACCTCAACACCAAATCCCCAATGCTCAATCCTCATAATCGGCGCCGGCGCCACCGGTCTCCTCGCCTCTCTCCGCGCCCACTATCAAGGCCTCACCCCGCTCCTAATCGAAAAAACCTCCTTCCTAGGCGGCACCTCCTCACTCACCGGCGGCAGTGTCTGGATCCCATGTAACCCCATCACCTTCCCTCCATCCGCCTCCACCTCCACCACCTCCAGCAAACCTAGCAACCAAGATACCCTCCCCTCAGCCCTCACCTACCTAACCACTCTCATCGACCCCATCGGCCCCGTCTCCTCTCTCGAGCGAAAACTCGCGTTTCTAACTCAGGGTCCGAAGATGGTGGAATGGTTAAGAGAGGTGGGGTTCAAATGGATTAGCGCACCCCGATTCCCTGATTATTATCCAGAGGTAGAGGGTGCGAGTTTGGGGAGGAGTGTGGAGGGGGAAGTTTTTGATGCCAAGAAGCTGGGGAAATGGGAGGCGTTGATGGCGAGGAGTGAGACGCAGACGGATGTTGCGGTTCATGCTTCGGAGTCGAATGTTTTTCCTATCTTTTGGCGGACGTGGGGGTTGTTCTTTTTGTTTTTGAAGATCGTGCTGGTGAGGACGGTGGGGTGGAGGGTTTTGGGACGGAGGCCCGTTACGATGGGGAGGAGTCTCATTGCGCAGTTGATGTTGCTGGTTAAAAATCGGGGGTTGGAGGTTTGGCGCGAGACAGAGCTGATTAGGCTGCTTTTGGAGGAGGGAAATGTGGTGGGAGCTGTGGTGAAGAGAGAAGAGAAAGAGGTTGAGATTCGTGCGAGTAAGGGTGTGCTGCTGTGTGCAGGAGGCTTTGCTCGGTATCTGGAGATGCGGAGAGAGTATTTCCAGGCTCCAGCGAGTGACGAGTGGACGATGGTCCCTCCACCAGATACTGGCGATGCCATCCGAGCTGGCCAGGAGATCGGTGCAGCGACAGCACTGATGGACGATGCGTGGTGGTATCCAACATTCGTCAACCCCAGAACTGGGGAACGGCATCTATGCCCTTACGAACGCTGGCTCCCTCACGGCATCATCGTCGACTCATCAGGAAAGCGATTCATGAATGAAGCACAATCGTATTTTGACTGCGGACAACAGCAATACGAGCGTAACAAAACAGTACCCGCCATCCCAGCCTGGCTGGTGATGGATTCTCAACATCGCCAGAAATACTTATTGTGGAAGATGCTTCCCGGCAGAACACCAGAGCGCGCATTCACAGACGGTTGGCTCAAGAAAGCCGCATCCCTCAGCGAACTCGCAGAAGAGATTGGCGTCGATGCAGAAGGCCTTACCTCCACCGTCACCCACTTCAACAAAATGGTAGCCAAGGGAACCGACGACGACTTCAACCGCGGCACCTCACTCTACGACCAGTACTACGGGGATCCCACCATGACCCCGAATCCCAATCTCGGCACAATAGAACTAAGTCCCTTCTACGCGATCCAGATCTGGCCGGGTGATCTTGGCATGAAGGGAGGTCTGCTCACAGATGAGTATTCGAGGGTGGTGAGAGAGAACGGTGAGGTGATTCCTGGTCTGTATGCGGCGGGGAATACGGCGGCTTCGGTGATGGGGAGGATGTATCCTGGGCCTGGGAGTACGCTTGGGCCGGCGATGACTTCTGAGAACCTCGATGGGGGTTGATCTATCGATCTACTGCGTTGGTTGTGCTTGGCTTTTCGCGGCCGTTGGATTTGGAAACAGTGAGTTCCCTCGCAGAAACGAAAGGGCCATACACGCAAACCCTGTACCTTTGCGCTCCCTTTCCTCTGAATCCATATCTTTGCTCTCTTCACTACCAATCCCCAACATCCCTCTCCAACCCTATCATCTCGTCGTTTCGCTCCCCTCACCAACCCCGTCAAAGCTTCAAAGTTTCATCATCGCGCATAAATCAAAATTTACTTTGTTGCACATCGCACTGAATAAGCTCTTATAAATGCCCTCGCCCCTCTTATCTACCCCGCGATGCGCTGAAACGCCACAGCGTCAGGGGCTGAATAATTTAACAGCCGTCTTGGCGAAGCCCCTTTCTTTTTCTCTCCCTCAATGTTTCGATTCACGTGATATGATATGCATGGATCACCAGGATGTTTTAAATGAGTCTTGATTCTTTAAGAGGGTGACTGCCCATCATCCTAAACTTCATGAAAGTCTCGTCCACATATCTCTACTGCGAACCCAAGTTCAATCATCAACTCATCCGTGCCATTAGAAAATCGGATCCACTCCCGATCAAATTGTCAAACCATCTCTGATCAATCTATCCCCTGAATCCGAATTTAGTCTTCAAGTTATCAATAATTCCACGATCGCGGCCAGTTGATACTGGACGTGAGGGCGATGTGGTTCGGTTTTGATTTGATTTATCGGGATCGACAGGTGTTGAGAGGCCCTGCTGATTGTGCGGGTGAGCTTCTTTGCTAGCAAAAGCAACCAGCAAGATAGGTTGGTTGATAGTGGAGGGCGGCGGAGAATCTCCGGCTGTTACTCGCTGGCAGTACAGGCCCGGGAAGATATCCAACACGTAAAGCAAACTCTCTTTCTCTTCCCTAGTCGTCAATTCATTGGCGGGTTTCAGCAATTTGTCACGATTTGACAGGTTGATGCATCGAAATTCCTGGATACTAGAGAGGAAGTTTGGGATCCTCGATCCAAACGAGCCCGGTTTGTGAGCCAGAAAGTCGGAATATCTGAAATACCAAATGCTTGATGAAGATTGAGTCTTCGGCGTGTCAGTTTGCTTGGCTTCAAGTGGAGAAATAGTAGCGGAGACATACTTTCTGAGCGAGAGTGATTGTGGGGACGATGACCTCTTTGTGCAACGAAGAAATTGTTGACTCGTTGTCCTGGCTACTCAGCGCGCCACCAAGGAAGTCATGAAGATCCGAAGTGAGACGTTCCTCGATCGAAGGGCGGCGATTCACGAAGTTTTCGTAGCTGTTAATTGCTGCAACGGTGTCACTCCTCCATGCTCGGACAGTGAGCAAGTCTGCGCCGTTAGTTACTCTCATTTAAAAGATTTCTAACTTGACATCTCACCTTTTTAAAATCTCATATCTTCCATTCCTGCCTGATCGGCAAGGAAGTTACATTCCTCTGGATTGAGAAGTACAGAGAAAAGCTGGTTCAGAATTCGTTCATAAAGATACCGCATGACGACTGCAACCAATACATGTTCTTTCGCCTCAATCCATCGCATGGGTTGAGACCGAAACCGCAGTATGACCTCTTCGAAGACTTCAAGATGATCACCGGGTGGTGGCCTACGGCGACCAAGTGCATCAAACCCATATGTATCATCGTCCACAAATGATTCACAGTTGATGTTCACCCAGTTTTTGACCACTTTGACTAACCTCTCGTAATCTTCTTCGATTTCACTCTCCGTATATTCTTGTCTCTGTGGTAGCAATCGAAATATAGTATTTGACGCTTCCTCAAGCCGTTGCTGGAAGTTTGCCCTTTGAGCCTCTGACTCTTCCAAACTAAGTTTCAGAGAGTTCATAGTTTCTTTCTCCTTCTGTATATAATGTAAAGCATGTTCGTGTTTTGATTCGAGTTGTCTATAGTGGTGTTCCAAGTTCGCGTATTATTGCTTCAACTTTTGATATTGTTCAAGGTCGAATGTCGAGGTATACTCAATTTCGTACGCCGGAGTACTCAGAGTCCTACGCGGGTCTATTCTGTCGGCAGCGGTTTCAATGATGTAGGGTAATGGTACTTTACCTCGGGGTTCAAGGTTGGCGTCTTCTTGATATTCATTCTCTACCCGATTTACAGTGGAAGGTGTCATGTTGGCTGCTTGTGCGCCACCGGAGGCTTCTTGGCTCCTTGCTTGAGCACGTCTCGCACCGCCAGAGGTTCCGATTGCCTGTTTTCGAGCTTTTGGGGCTTTTACATATGTATCCTGGAGACTTTGAGTCGGACTGGTACCGGACTGTGAAGGTTGTGCGGGTTGTATTCGTTGCGCGGCGCGGCGTGGTCTCTCTTGACCCTCTGGAGGAAGTTGCCCTGCTGGTTCTGACTTTGAGAACTCAGAATTGAACTATTCTAAAGGATCTGAAGGGTACTCACAGTCTCCTCCAGCATCTGTTCATTAGGGTCCATGTTGTTCTGGAGCTGCTGCGAGTTTGTTCGCTGTTTCCTTCCCAACTCCTGAGACTGAAGATGCTGTCCTTGATAACGCCGTGAAAATATCAGTGAGGCCTGCCGCGAGCCTGCAAGCTCTTGCCAGTGGCTACCCCAGGACTTGAAAGGCGAGGTGCAGCAGATGATACACTTCAAATCCTCAAACGTTTGAGTAGGTAAAGGGGCTTTGGTCAAGAAATGTTGGTTCCCAAAGACCTCGTACCGTAACGAATCAGAACTCAGAAAGTTGATCCTTACGCCGCGGCCAGTTTGAAGTGACACAAAGTGTGGAGCATGCTCTTAATGACACGCGGGAACTCTTGATGCAGCTCTTTCCGGGGGTTGACAAGGCCCTGTTTATCATGGGTGATCTCCGACCCTCCGACCCCTACGTCCCGCGTTTCCGGGCTCT
Source organism: Hyaloscypha variabilis F (assembly GCA_002865655.1). Classification (NCBI taxonomy): domain Eukaryota; kingdom Fungi; phylum Ascomycota; class Leotiomycetes; order Helotiales; family Hyaloscyphaceae; genus Hyaloscypha; species Hyaloscypha variabilis. The sequence goes on along the minus strand of KZ613943.1, from coordinate 2,212,926 downwards.
TAACTTCTACATCGATGCAGTCAGTATTTCTATCTGCGGAGAAACGGAAAGTTGGTTTCCAGGTAGGACATGAATGATTAGTTTGATTGCATGAAGCTTCAAAGCAATCAGAAAATCAGAATTTACAGTTCGTACCTTCTTGGCGCAAGAGACCTCAACAAAATCGAAGAAGGGTTTAGCTGAAAGGCGTTGCGGGGCTGTTCTGCATGAGAGTCTGAATTGGTCTTAGTCCCGTACCGATGCAATGGTTCCAACCCCCTGAAATCTGACACAAAACGCGAAGCTTCCTGCCAACAATAGCTCCTTGCTTATCAGCAGAGTCAGATACAAGTTTTTTGTCGTCGGTGATTCCCTCTACTCAAATATTTGCTTTGATTTTCCTATTGATGACGGTTAGAGAAAATGTCGGTTTCCGAGCTCGAGAAAATCATGAATCGGTTGGAAATGAAGCTTGAGAAGACGCAGGAAAAAGATCGTGGTGGGCATTGACTTCGGAACCACTTTCTCTGGAATCGCTTGGGGTAATACTCTTGATGTAGGGAAATGTCTTGTAGCAGGTTACAAATGGAATCTCTGCTGACGTCTTCACCTACGTGGACGATTAGGCCCATATAAATATCATACAACAGTGGCCTGGATTGAGTTCTCCTCTAGACAAGAGCAGTGAAAAGGTCCCTACCCAGATCTTGTATGATGGGGAAGCACCAGGGGACTTCAAATGGGGCTATCAGATCAAAGATGACCTTCCCCGTCATCAATGGTTCAAGCTGTAAGTGATAGTATAATTCCTAGCCTAGACTGATCTAATTATCTTTTATTCGCAGAGATCTGGAATCTTCGTATAACCCTAAAGAGAAAGCTCTTGCCAACCGCTACCCACACCCAAACAACCTCCCCTCAAATGTGGATCACAATGCTCAACAACTCACAACCGATTATCTAGCGGGCCTCAAGAGGCATCTTACGCATATGCTCCAGCTTCAACTGGGTGAACTTCAGGCGAAGACGACACCGCTGCAATTCATCCTGACCGTTCCGGCTGTCTGGAGTGAAATTGCAAGAGAAAAGACACTCACAGCAGCAGAAGGGGCGGGCTTGGGAGATGATGCGCCTAATTTGTTGGTATCAGAACCGGTAAGTTGGTCTTATCAATTCATGCGATGAGTTTTGTTAACAATTATTAGGAAGTTGCAGCAACCTATGCTCTGCAACGGCAGGATCTACGTTATCTGAAACCCGGAGACACTTTCGTTGTATGCGATGCTGGAGGCGGAACAGTTGATTTGATTTCGTATACTGTTGTCAAGCTTGAGCCTGTTCTAGAGGTCAAGGAGGCAGCACCAGGCACAGGCGGGCTTTGTGGGAGTACGTATCTCAATCGAAGATTCCAAGAGTACCTAGAAGTCAGACTTGGCCAGCAAGATGGGTGGGACGAGGATACGCTCAAGGAAGCCATGGATCACTTCGATCAGCTGGTAAGTCTAATCAACTAAAACTTCAGAGGATAATTGATTCGAAAGCAATTAGGTCAAGGTCCAATACACGTCAACCGTGAAAGACCAGACTTGGAGAGTCCCTGTCACAGGCCTTGCCACCAACGAAGCGCTTTCGATTAAAAAGGGGAAATTAATCCTCAAGTCCGCAGATGTGAAGGAAATTCTTGAGCCTGTGATAGCCCAGGTCGTCAAATTAGTTCTCGAGCAGATTCGGACAACGAGTGGGGAAGTCAAAGCAGTTCTCCTCGTGGGTGGCTTCGGCATGAGCATGTATCTTCGCGAGCGAATCAAAGAGGAAGTTAGCAACAAGATCGAAGTCCTCCAACCACCATATGGATGGAGTGCAGTTGTTCGAGGGGCTGTCCTGAAAGGAATCGCTCAATCTGATCCGAAACACACAAAAGTCCGCCTGACTTCTCGTATCGCGAGGAAGCATCTTGGTACATGTTGTGGGGTTATTTTCAACGAGAAGATACATTCTGCTAGTCGAAAGTCTGTCTCTACTCCTAGCCTGAAGGCCATAGTCAAACAGAACATATCTGACCTACTCCAGGTACTTCGACGCTTATGATGGGACATGGAGGACGACGGCCATGAGCTGGTTTATTAAAAGGGTATTTGCTTCTCGTTCAGTTCTTTCCAACTTGCGGATCTAATTATGTATTGGGTCTTTATAGGGCGACACTGTAAATGAAGACAAGCCATACACCTTTGAATATTACAACGTCACAAGCTTTACAGATGAAAAGCCTACCGAAGTGGTGCTGTACATTTACTGCGATCGCACCAACCGTTCTGCAGTGGCTTACCGCGACGATGAAGTCGAGACACTTGCCCGACTGAATGTTAAGGTTGGAGATTTGCCGAAGGATGCGTTTGATATAAAATTTGGGAAAGATGATAAGATATACTACAAGCTGGAATACGCTGTGGAAATAACATATCAATCTGCATCTACCAAGTACGAGTTAGTACATAAAGGTATGTGACAACATTTAATCCTTTATATATATAACGGAAGCTGAGAGAGTCATAAACAGGCAAAAGATACAGCTCCGTCATAGCTGAATATGTTTGAAGTGAACCATTTACGGAAAGAAGGTCATTACCCCCGAGCTGCTATGTAAGATTATAACATTTGTTGCATAAGAAAAGGTAGAGAGGAATTCAATAGCATTTCCTTTACACTTGAAATCAAGAATTGATAAATAGTGACACCGCCCCATGTAACGACCAATATGAGAGACAAGAAGCAAGGTATGAAGTAATGTGCGAGCGTGGTGGGCAACGGGGTTTTTGTATTGTTTATGTAGGGAAGTTCCCTTTTATGCGTGGAGTGGGATCAGATGGCATGCACAGAAGAGGAACATGTCTTTGGAAGGATAAAACTATTGATTGGTAGAATACTTCGTACGCTGCGCCTATTGCTAGGCAGAGAACATTCTAACTACCCCTGCCCTTACACACCGAGAGACAAAAGAAAGAAAAAGTCATGCCATGGAAAGAAACCCTTTAACTCTAGCCCCGTATTAGTCTGTGCACTCAACACAATCATTATTCAGGACCTGTTGTCCGACCACGGGAAGAATTTTCCCAAGCCTTTTCGCCGTTCAACGTTCTCGCGGACTTGATACCCATTACCGCGTTCCACGTTCTCAACGACTTGATGCTCGTTTTCGTTGACATCCTGTCCAGCCCTACGTCCGAAAGTCCCCTTCACAGTGTCCATTTTGTTCCTGACGACATTCATGCATTGTCGCAACTGTCCTTCTTGCTGAGCAACTTGCACAGAAGCTTTTACCCGACCCGTAGGATGAATTCCCCCAAGAGATATTGCAGAAGTGGAGGCTGTAGATGTATTGCCGCTTGTATTCGCACTAGTGTGAAACTCAGGTCGGTGGTCCTGAGCGGATTGTGTTCCTTGTGGAATATTATCTCGCAGAAGATTTCGATCGGGTGAAGGTAAGCGTTGATTGTGACTAACTTGTTCAGTATGAGACGTGGAAGGTTCATCGGATATGTTGGAGCGACCAGCAAAACGAAAGTGACCGTGATCTGCTGATTCAAACATTGTCGGATTACCAGTATTGGACGGCCCGGCAGCAGAAAGGTCTGAAGATAGTGCTGGAGGGGTCATTGTAGTATCATTTTGCGTGACAGTACCAGATCCAGCAGTGGAGCCAGCGCGGCTACGTTGTCTCTCCCTCGAGAACTTCTTACAATACTCTGGTTTGTTCCAGTGGTCTCTGAATCTATCTGCTTCCACATTGTATATACCACCTGCGATGGCGTACCTGTTCAACTCGTCAGCCAAGGAAATTATAAGTCTTTGATCACTTACCAACGTTCTCTGCAAACACCACACCAAGTTAGAACCTTCTTCGATTTGTCTCTCGACAGCTCCAAAATAACACATTCTCTTGCCTGGTTTTCATGTCGAAAGTCATCGTATCGCCCAAAAATATCGAGGAACGAATTGTCCATGTCCTCTCTGCGGCTCTTTGACGTCAATCTCTCAAGACACGCTCCATTGCATACCGGGATAACGTGGCACATTGGTCGGAAAAGTCCCTCACGCTGGCCATTGACGCTACCCGTACCAGGTATCTTTTCAAATTCGTATAATGCCTTGAAATGAGAGAAGTAGGTCGGGGTCACATTGTTGCAAATGCTGCAAGTTCTTGGTCTCTTCTGAAACATTGCCGCATTGAAGCGATCTAGGTATTCATAGAACATCTGCTGATCGGTGCGCACCTTTGTGTGAAGGGAGACGGGCGGAGCACCTTTGGCAGTCTTACTAGTATGAGGAGCAAAGACTTGTTGCTTGCAGAATTCAGCCTCGTTGAACTCTGGGGAACACCTGGCTATGAAAGTAAGGTATTCGACGGAAAGTGTTTTTTCTGTTTCACTGCGTTTGGGTTCACTGTAGTTGGGTACTGGAGGGTTGATTGGCAATAACGGGTTTGCGCTAGCAGTGTTTGAGCCATTGCGGACTCGATTGCCATTTGGCACAGCAGTGTCCGAGCCATTTGAGACAGGATGGTCATTCAGGACAGCAGCATTCGAGGCAGATGAATTCGGGCCCGCAAGTGCTTGAGGTTCATCCGCGGCAGCGGATCCATTGGCGCCATGGAAGCTCGCGGCCTCCGGGTTCAGGTTGAAGTCCGCAGAACCACTTGTGTCAGGACGCTCTTGGTTTGCTCTCTGACCGGCAAAACTCGGGCGAGAAGACCCCTCGCCGCGGTTGAAGTAGTCAATGTTCGACATGGTGAGACTTTCGACGTGTGTTCCTGGGTACCGATGTATGGAAGTTTGACTGAAGCAGGAAGTTGCCTCCGAGCCTGCAACACGAGGCTGTCAGTGACGTGCGTCATCAAACGATTCATCAACAAAGCAAGCAAGCAAGCAATTCCAGCTCTTTGCAGACGCCTTGCGTGTGCACAAGCAGTTCAAAAACAAGGAGACGCAAGAAAGGATAGATGGAAAGAAGCAAGAGACGGGATGGGCTTACGCAGCGTAAACAGCGACCGACGATCGTTGTGCAAATGATGGCAAGCGATGTGCTTGCTGGAAAGCGATGAAGAATGGTGATTGAGTGATTCTTATCGCGGGAATGATGATGGTAGTTGATGCCGATGTAGCGATGCGATGATTGTTGATGATTGTGTGATGGATGTTGATGGATGGAGGAGACGAAAATAAGTAGGCCTCTTCATAGATGAGGAAGGAAGGCACACGGGCGCGTTGGCATGGCAGAGTGATGTTGGCCGACGAGGAAGTCGCGACTTGCGGCTTCCGCGGCGAATCTGGCTGGCACACTGGCGCGAGAGAGCAGGAGAACAAGCAGTGGCATGAAAGAGGAACAGGAAGCAAGAGGAAGAAGAAAAGCTTGGGAATTTGACCGATTAATTGATTTCGAGCACAAGAAGACTCAAAGCAGTATCTAGTATTACGCCATTACCCAAGAGCTATCATCATCGCTTCAAATCAAGTCACCCCTCACCCCAGCCGGACGATTACCAGTTCTCGGCCGTTCAGGTATAATTGGCATATCCCTCATCGTATTCGAACGCGAATTCGATCGAGACGATCCCCACGTCGACGACTTTCGCACGTCCACAGGAGGTTTTGGCGGAGGACCTGGCTCGAAGTAGGCCCGCTTGCCAGGATCAATAATAATGCCACTTCGGGATATCTTTGGTGTTGCTCGTCGCTTTTCTCTCCAGAACAGGAATCCAAGAACCCCTATCACCAGTCCGCCCAATGGGACTCCGATCGCGAGTCCGACAGTCGTAGCTATGCTCAGTGGTGTGGAAGATTTTGTGGGAGCCTTCTTCGCCGAAGATGCTTGGCTGCTTGCCGAGGAGGAAGACGACGATATTCCGTTGTTGGCGTTCTTGAGGTCGAGGACTAGTGTGTCAAGACCATGACTGAATGCATTTCCCGTTGAGCCGAGGCCAAACGGCGCGACTGTGCAGCAATTTCTACCAACACTGTTGCAGCAGAACTCGTTTGGGATTGCGCCTGGTCCGCTGCAAGAGATAATGGGGGTTTGACCAGCGAATGGCTGTTTGGTGAAGGGATCTACGGAGAATTAGAATCGATGACATAGGGAAGCGCGGGAACCATACCTAAGCGGCAAGTCTGCGGGCAGGAGTTTGACCGCCATGTCTTGTCCGTGCATGACCCTCTGTAGTTGAAATTCGAGGTCCCAAGACAAAGTCCTTGGGCAGTGCAGGAGTCCTGAGGCAGACAACAGGCAGAGTCTACTTGTGTTGTGTTGCATGGTGTATGATTTGGTTCCACTGTCACTCCATCTGGATAGAAGCATTGTGGAGCTGCTGCTAGAGCAGTAAGAGCAAGTGCTAGAAATGCAATAACGGAAAGTAAAATGTTCCGCATGTTTGGTTCTGATAAACTTTTAATGGAAGAGATGGGGAAGAAGACTGAGGGGAAATCATGGAGATATACTTGGAAGATCAATAAATTCGGGAGCCCTGCCTCCAGAAAATTGTTCCAGAATTCCATGTGCTGTAGCAACAGAAGACTTCAGCATAATCGACGGGATGTTCTGTCGACCAGTAGTGCGCGAGGTCGAGATCGGTTATTCCCAATCGCTTCGAGAGTCGCGTTTCAAGATTGGTTACAGAGCGGGGACCCCTGAGACGGGCCGTGCACGCCCCAGATCTTATCGAAATTCCCCGGTCATGCAAAGAATGAACACCCGGGGTATCCAATAGAGTTGTAAGAAGTCATAGTTCGTCCCAAGGAGACGATGGTAGAAGGTTCTGCCAAGAATGCTGACGTCCGAGGAGCAACACCATTTATTGGGTCTGATTATCTTCGTGAAAAAAGAAATGCAAAGTAGAGAACAAATGAAATAGCTTCCTAAGATCAGAAGAAGTAGAATGCAACCCTAGACGGGCTCTCGACATTCCATATGCAATCCCCGCAGAGATCATCGCCGTCATATCTGAACGTTCAGTTCACGAAGCCTTGAGATCTTAGCGAGGCTGCAAAGGTTCTCACGCACTGGCGTTTAGATCGCGACCGTTGTAGGGAATATACCGACCAGCCCAAGTCCTGTCCGCAGAAACCCGATACAGCAATCTGAGACAAGACTTCTGTCATCTGACCCCTGTGGGAATCGACGCTAACTGTGAGCGGAACACCGCACAGCATATGATCGAAGAGGGCGATCATAAGCATGATGATGGCTGCGGATAACGCATACATTTGGCTTCTTCGAGATCTGGTGGCGTAGAAAAGCTAAAAGAAAATGGCGTCTGCATGAGCTGGATGCCGGATTCGGTGGTGATCATGCTGGTATCGAAGGCTCTCTGCGAAGCCAAGAGAAAGGCCATAATCTTCGGATACAAGCTTAGCCGAGTGGACTGGTTCGCATGATAGATTGGCGAACTGAGGGCTCGTGTCTCTCCCGCGGGGAGCGGAGAGTTCAGCGACGAGCCATCAACCGAGAGAAGGCACCGTGAGAAGCAAAGTTGCAGTAAGGAGAGCCAGAAACGCATTGTCCTTGTGATGCTTCTTGGAGAAAGGGAACGGACGAGAATTCCAGTCAGGCTGAGTTGATATAAGGACGTGCCAGATGCTGAAACGGAGGAGACTCGAGTCTATGGTACGCCTTTGTTTCCAAGGTTTTCGAGGCTGAATATGCCATAGATTTAGCCATGTGGTTGAATGTTTGTATAGTCTGTTCGCATATCGATCAATACGTTTCATGCCATGTGGTAGCTGTTGAGGAGAGTTGGGTCAGAAGATCGAAAGAGGTGAGGTTGTCACTGGTGGTCACTCATCAGTCGCTCACATAATCAAACTGCAAGGCTATGGTGCTAAGGCTGCAGGGGGTCTTATCTCTCCGTTGCCTCGCCGATGTCGTGCTGCGCATGTGCGCCCCACTGCTCATGACTCTCTCGACCTCTTTTCTCTTTCGCATCTCACTTCACAGGCAGCATCATCGCTATGAGTCGTCTGCTTTCTCTCGTCACTCTCTCTGCCATTGCGGCCGCCTCAGTGGTTCAGCACCCTCTGACTGATGGCTCGAATTCTCAAGCCCTTATCAAGAGCAAGCCACTCGTGAGCTCTGAGGCACTCGAGGGGCATATAAAGCCCAAGAACCTCTTGAGGCGAGCAGAGAAGCTGTTCGAGATTGCAGAACTGGGTGCAGCAGATTACAACCATCCTACCCGAGTTATCGGCAGTGCAGGTAAACACGGTTCAGGGCCGGTCCATTCCTTGTATTTGCTAATGGTCGACAGGGCACGTTGGCACCCTTGACTACATATACTCCACACTCGCAGAGCTTGACGACTACTACACGTTATCGAATCAATCTTTCAAAGCCGTCGTTGGCAATGTGTTCGAGTCTCGCCTCGTCCTTGGAGACAAGGAACCCGAATCAACGTACCCTATGTCCCTCACACCTCCGACCAAACACAAGGAACCAGTTTTTGGACCCTTAGTTCTGGTAGCAAATCGTGGGTGCGATCCATCCGATTATCCATCGGACACTAAAGGCGGAATTGCCTTCATCGAGCGTGGAGTTTGTTCTTTTGGGGACAAGTCGGCGGCTGCGGGAAAGGCCGGGGCTATTGCAGCCGTGGTGTACAATAGCGAGAACGGATTCTTGTCCGGGACTCTTGGCGAGCCCTCGAAGTATCATGTTGCTACATTCGGGCTATCGAGACAAGATGCGCTCCCCTTTGTCAAGGAATTGGAAGCAGGGAAGACTATCAAGTCGTCGGCGTACATCGACTCCATCGTGAGCAAGGCCCCCACAACGAACATCATTGCACAGACAAAGGGCGGAGACCAAGATAATTGTGTGATGCTTGGAGGTCACAGTGACAGTGTTGCCGAAGGACCGGGGATCAACGATGACGGAACCGGATCTTTGACCTTGCTGGAGATTGCAACCCATCTGGTGAACTACGAAGTCAACAACTGTGTCCGTTTTGCGTGGTGGGCTGGAGAAGAGGAGGGCCTGCTTGGATCTGATTACTACGTTTCCCAGCTTTCCGAGGAAGAAAACTTGAAGATCCGACTCTTTATGGACTACGACATGCTCGCCTCTCCAAACTTTGCCTATCAAGTCTACGACGCAAGGAACGCCGTCAACCCTACCGGATCCGAGGAGCTTCGAGACTTGTATACCAAATACTACGAAGCACATAGTCAGAACTACACATACATTCCTTTTGATGGTCGCAGCGACTATGATGCTTTCATCAAGCACGGAATTCCAGGTGGCGGTATTGCAACAGGCGCAGAAGGAGTGAAGACTAAAGAAGAGGCCGCGAAGTTTGGTGGTACTCCTGGGCAATGGTATGACCCTTGCTATCACCAGATCTGTGATACCGTCGACAACTTGAACTTCGAGGCATGGGAATTTAACACGAAGGTATGAGCAAGCCCGCCTTTCAGTCCGACTCGATTCAAACGCTAACAATGCATAGCTGGTCGCCCACTCGGTAGCCACTTATGCCGTCTCCTTCGAAGGATTCCCAAAGAGGACCGGCATCAAAGTCGCCACTCGTGAAGAGCCATCCCTGTATCATGGTCCGAAGCTCGTCATGTAATACTATATACAGATCTTTTCTGTAATGATTGATGGGAATTGTGTGATACCCGTAGATTTAGATGGATGTACAAGTTTATTCCTGGATGAGAATTCACACTGCTTTTACCAGTCAAACACGCAGACGCTACTTGAAACTTTCTTCTTGCAAGCCCGCTTTCCATTCTCCTATGTGGAGGCGTTCAGCGCGTAATTAGCATGCATGATTGATCTCGTTTCGGGGTCACGTGGCCTCGTATTTTTAGATTTCGTCCCTTCCCACCAACATTGAAAGTTCCCACCCTTTCTTTTCCAAAAAATGTCTATGTGCCTGCTGCAAGCATATTCCGTCATTGTATAATTCTATTTAATCTATCCTTACGCAGTATACTCAACGCCCAGGGTTCTGCGGCTGTTGAACACGTTTCGGGCCACAAATTAAGATTTGGGTGGATACGCGTTGGGACGAAAACAAAACACGCGATACGAGCCTCGGCCCAAGAAAAACAAAAGTTACTTCCCCTATTCCAACAATCTGTCACATTCTTCACAACGTAACGTGACGTGATGCATCGTCACAATGAATCTCAAATCTGGATACCGTTACTCCCCACTGGAGAGTGCGGACAGCATCAGGCTGCTGCAGGTCGAGAAGGTTCCCTCTACTGCGAAAGGCAGAGGTCCGATCAGATGCTGGATCAGACACTTTCCCCTCGCACAAGCACCTCCCTATCGAGCACTCTCCTACGCCTGGGGTGCTGACTCCACCAAAAAGCTCTTTTTGAATGACAAGATCGTTCAAGTGAGGAGAAATCTCTGGGAAGCATTGGCCCATATTCAATTCTCGTGGTACGACCCCAGGAATGCCGAGAAGGACGATGTCTTTGTGGAGGAGAATAGTCGGTGGGTGTGGATCGATGCGCTATCCATTGATCAGACCAACGTCGAGGAGAGGAGTTGCCAAGTTGGACTTATGGGGAAGATTTATGGGAAGGCCACAAAAGTGCTGGTGTGGCTTGGGTGTGAGGATGATTTTCATCACGGGGCCAGGATTTCGGCAGCAGTGGAAGCGCTGAGTCTGATGAATGATGACAAGTCAGGTCAAGAGCCCTCTCAGGTACTGGATCGGAATCTTGAGGGGCTGTTGGCACTGTTTCAACTTCCATATTGGCAACGTCTGTGGATCGTCCAAGAAATATGTTTAGCCAAGAAGATCACCCTGCTCTTCGACAAAGTCTCGACAAGTTGGAGGAACGTCACGCACTTTCGGAAACTTCTGGGTTCAGCTTACTTCCCCAACAAGTTCAGTCTCCCACTAGGCTCAACCTTCACCGTCGCCCACAAGACAGATCTACTACGTTGTCAGGCGTTCAGACTCGACCGGCATCGAACCTCGTCCCACGGAAACGTCCTCGGCTATCTGATCGAGTCGTTCCACTCCTGTCTGTGCACCGATCCACGAGACAAAGTCTACGCCCTCATCGGCCTTGCAGAAGACTGCCAGAGCGGTGATATCCAACCAAACTACTTCAAGACCCTCTTCCAAGTGTACGCCGACGTGATTTCCTTCTACTCGTCATCCAGGCGCTCAAAAGGACCAAGTCAACACACGCCTCGCTTCAGCCAGATCTTACAGCGAGCCTTCCAGTCAGACTTATCAGAAGGAGCAATAGAATACCAACTCAGACTGCATCCTTCACTCCGACAGCCCACCCTCCACATCTTCGGCGTATCATGCGGCATCATCACAAAATTCATCCGTGGCATCGACCTCTCGTCTTCTTCCTGCACTTCCCCAGCATGGTGGAAAGACACCGCTCCCGCCGATCTTCCTGCCACCTCCGCCAGCTTCTCTAGGCATCTTGCCTCGCTTCCAGAGCAGCGGAAGCTCGTTCCGATGCGATCTCGCATCTCATTTGCTGTTCAAGCCAAGTATGCTTCTTCCGCCCTAATCTCAGAGCATATAAGAACATCCTCATCATCTGGGGATATCCTTCAGGAAGACAGGAACCAGACATTACAATTCGTGCTTGATAATGGGCGCGTTGGGTACGCACCGTATAATTCATTGCCTGGGGATATGATCGTGCAGTTCCTTGGATGCGATGTTGCTGCTGTGTTGCGCCCTACCGGTGGAGGGAGGAGGAAGTCGCCGATTTTCGATATCGTTGGCAAGGCGCTGGTGGGAAAGGAGAGGAAGGAGGAAAAAGAGGCGGAACCATGGGCGAAGAAGTACGGCTTTGCGGTTCCTGATTATGGGGAGAACTTTAATTGGACGGAGGACCAGGCGATGTGGTTCTATCTGGATGTCGTGACGTTGCAGTACTTGACGCAGTGACAAAATCTCTGGGAACGGACGAAAAGAAAGGGTAGTGGCAATCTGGGCGACAATGAAAGCGGCCAAAGCACCGGGAGCCTCTCAACTTCCATCCAATTGGGTCATGCTATAAAAATTTGAACATATATACAAGCAGAGGGATTCGGACATCGAGGTCACCGGACATTACCCACGATTCACTGTACAGACATGCCTTTATCGCGACACAAATCCACCGATCGGCTTGATGGTCTTGATGTCCAACTCAGCACCCAGCAATCCCTCGTTGCGGATGGTCTCTCCCAAGGCCTGGAAGTAATCGGTCTTGAAGTGGGCATCATATGCCGATTGGGAGCTATCTTCTCGTCATCAGCCATGAAGTTTCCGCAGCAAAACTCCATCAACTCACAGATCTCCTCGACTACGAAGACATTCGTGCCCTTCCCGTTGGTTTGTTCGAACAAATGATATTTGAGCTGCCGAATAAGTCAGTGAGGGGTGGGCACAGGTGAGGGATGAAGAACTCACAACATCCTTCTCATTCTGCTTCACATTATTCGCAAGGTTCGTAAGAAGCTCTCCAACCTGCTCCCAATCAGCACCGTTACATCCTAATTCTCCACATCACTTACCCTCTTCTCCTGCCCTGAAGCGGGAGTAATGATCGCTACAACATGAATTTCGCCTGACATTTTCGCTAGGTCCAGGATTTCTTCTTATCAATGTATCAATTTTCAACCGCCTACAAAATAAATATTTTAATCTAGACCTCCGAAAAACTACGACACAGGAATACGGAAAGGAAGAGGGCCTGGAGAGAATTTGTACCCCTCTCCTTAGCAGCAAACTACCTCCCATTCGCTGCTCCGCCCTACTTTAGCGCATCCACCCCACAAAACTCCGCACCATCTCGACCTGTCCCTCGGTACAACGCTCAGTACCTCAACTCCCTCGCGGCACTTTCACGCTCTAGATCTCCCAAACATCACGTGCGAAAGCCGTAACACCCTGGCGTCACACCGACGATCGTACCACTTTCTAGAACAGGGATGGACGCGTACCCCGCGTACACCCCGCTGCGGGGTCAGTGACGTTCTAGAAGATGATGTGTGCAACATGATGAGATGGCTGAGTGAGACCTCCTCTTTTCCAAGCGTCCAATGGCTTGTGAATGCAAATAATATATAATACTCTGATCCACCTGCTTGTCAGATTCGTCCGGTATTCCCGGTGCTTGGTCTCTCTTATCGTGACTTCGATCCCCCAAATTCGGAACGTTGATATCAAGTGATTCAAGTTGATCAATTGAAAGAACAAGAAAGAAAAGAGCCAAGATGTCTCAAACTCAAACCCAAACCATGAAAGCGGTCGTGTATCAAGGTACCTCCATCCCCCTCCTCCTTCCACTGTGTCTCTTCAATTTAGCTTTCATCCCATCTCACCCCAGTTTGTCCGAAGTTCAGACCCAGACTAACACAGCCAGAACCCTTCAAAGTAACTATTGAAGAGCGCCCTCTCCCAAAACTCGAGCATCCAGACGATGCCCTGATCAAAGTAACCACAGCCGCCATCTGCGGCAGCGATCTGCACATGTATCAAGGCCGCACTGCTGCTCAAGGAGGACTATGTTTCGGTTCATCAGCCTTTTCCTTCCTTCCCCAACCCTCATCTCTGTAATAAAACAACACAAAACAAGAAGCTAACACACAACCCAAGGCCATGAGAACATGGGCATCGTCCTCGAGACCGGCTCCGGCGTCTCCCTTCTCAAGAAAGGCGACCGCGTCGTAATGCCCTTCAACGTCGCCGACGGCCGCTGCCGCAACTGCGAGGAAGGCCGCACCGCATTCTGCACAGGCGTTAACCCGTTTGTCCCCCTCTCCCTATCCCTCCCCCAACAAAACCCCAACCCAATTCTAACACCTCCCCAGCGGTTTCGCCGGTGGTGCTTACGGATATGTTGCAATGGGCCCCTACCAAGGCGGCCAAGCACAATACATCCGCGTCCCTTACGCCGACTTCAACTGCCTGCCTCTCCCCGCTGGCACAGACCACGAAGCAGACTTCATCCTCCTAGCAGACATCTTCCCTACCGGCTGGCACGGCGTCTCGCTTTCGGGCTTCAAACCCGGGGAATCCATCGCCGTGTTCGGCGCCGGTCCGGTTGGGTTGATGGCCGCGTATTCGGCCATCCTACGGGGTGCCAGTAAAGTCTTCGTTGTAGACAGCGTGCCAGAGCGGTTGAAGGCAGCGGAGAAAATTGGGTGTGTGGCTGTGAATTTCAGTAAGGTTGATAGTGTGGAGGAGATTCTGAAGGTGAATGGCGGGATGGTGGATAGGAGCGTGGATGCGGTGGGCTATCAGGCTTCGGCGCAGGATGGGAAGAAGGAGGCGCCGAGTATTGTGCTGGAGAATTGTATTAAAGTTACGCGACCGACGGGTGGGATTGGGGTTCCAGGGTTGTATGTCCCGAGTGATCCTGGGGCACCGGATGAGAATTCTGGGAAGGGGATGTTGTTGATCAGTTTTGGAAAGTTGTTTGAGAAGGTAAGACTGCAAATCTCCCAAGCAGAAAGGGGGTAGGAGGGAAGATGCTAATTGGGGACAGGGTCTGACCATTGGAACCGGCCAGTGCAATGTTAAGCAGTACAACCGCTACTTGCGCGACATGATCATCTCAGGGCGTGCTAAACCGTCTTTTGTCGTCTCGCATGAGATCGGGATCGAGGAGGCTCCACAAGCTTATGTCAAATTTGACCGTCGCGAGGATGGGTATACTAAAGTTTTGATTCATCCCAACGGGCCTTTGTCTTGAATCCGCCTTGAGAGAACGGTGGATGGAAAGTGAGAATGAGGAAGAAGCATGATTGGAAAAAAAGTTGTTGCGATGGAGATTCTAAATTGTAATTTGAAGGCAAATCAAATCTTTTGTGCTATCCTTTCCAAAGATTCATCCAATGCGATGGTGTATGGGGTCTCTATAACGAGTGAACAAAATGGGTATCCAGATGCCAATGCCACTATGCAAAATATCATATCTCCCTCGTCTCCTCTCCAACGCTCGTATTCCCAAGTCCAGCACCCGCACTCCCACGCCCCTCACACCCCAACTTCTCCCTCCACGCCTTCTGCCCCCACCTCCACCGCCCTTTTACCCCCCTCAACAAAGCCCAAGCCAACAACCTATAGACCACCGTCACCACCCCCAACATCGCCAAATTCAGCCTCGGATCTGTATCCAGGCGATACAAGCTCAACACCTGTTCTCCACTCTCAATCGGGCACTGCCCGTTCGGCAGTTTCTGGTACTCGGCGCACGTGAATACGATGCTGGAGAGGGAGTACGGCGCAAGGTTGCGGATCACGTAGCGCAGGGGAGAGAGGTAGTTAACGCCTTTGAGGAAGGCGGGCATGTTGATGGACATCACGCCCGACATGATCTGGGCGATGGAGAGGAAAACGGAGGTTAAGTTGACGGCGAAGCCGGTGTGAGCGAAGAAGGTGTTGAACTTTTTGCTTGTTAGCTGATGTATTGTGGAGAGAAGGGGGGACGAACCATGATGCCTAGACTCTCGCCTGAGTTGACGATACAGAAGCAGTTGAAGAAGCATACGAAGAACATCTGCGGCGTTCGGGGTAGCCCAGCTGCTAGATCGGTCAGGACGGCGAATACTAAGCTTGTTCCGATCTCGAAGGGTACTTCCAGCGTGATGTACTGCGCCAGAAATGCCTCCACGCCATATGTCCCGTCATCGTACTCTCGGTAGAAGACATCCTTTTCCATAGGGTAGACAGCAACGTTTTGCAACATGCCAACAAAATTAAAGGCGCAGAATTCCTGGATAAACCCGATTCTTGTTTGCACAGCTTCGTAGTCGTTCTTCAGGGGAGCGAAGAAGAGTGCCAGGATGATGGCGAGCCCAATGACTTGCATTATGCGAGCCAGGAGCAGAGGAGGCTGTCGGCGGAAGTTGATGAAGCCGCGATGCACGAGGATAGGATAGGCGGAGAAGAAGGAGGTCGGCTTGCGAATGAGGGCGCCGAGTTCTGCAGGCGTGGAGATCCTGGTGGGATTAAGTGCTGCAGCAAAGTCGCCGCTTGACCAAGAGGAGATGAGACTGCGCACTTTTTCACGCGTTGCTTCTTCCCGAGTCGAGTGTTGGAGGTCGATGGTTATGAGGTCCAGGGCAAAATCTGCTGGGTTGGTAGTTGTTGGGCAGGGGAAACCGAGGGCGTCAAAATGAGGGAGGAGACCTGCTGCGTTGCCTGCGTAAACTGGCGAGCCTCCTCGGGCAAGAAGAAGAACGTTCCCGAACTGCTTGAACAGATCCGAGCGTGATTGATGGATGGTAAGAATCAAAGTACGGCCTTCTTGAGCGAGGCCCTGTAGGACTTCCATAATCGATGAAGCTGTGAAAGCGTCTAGCCCTGAAGTTGGCTCATCAAGAAGAAGTACTCTGGGGTCTGTCAAGATTTGAACAGCAATCGAAACACGTCTCTTCTCTCCCCCAGATATCCCCTTGACCTCATTGGACCCGATCAAGTTGTCTGCGCAATCCTTCAGACCGAGCTTCATAAGCACCTCTTCTGCACGGCGATGCTTCTGCTCTTTTGTCATGAACGAAGGGAGTCGAAGGCCTGCCGAAAATCTCAAGGTCTCACGGACTGTGAGGGATGGTAGAAGTGCATCGTCGTCCTGACAAACGTAGGAGCAGACTGATTGTACCACGGAATCTGAAGGAACAGCACCATTGAACGTCATATCTCCAAATTGCTTATATCGAGTTCCAGCACTGTTGTGCAAGCGGAGAGCCATCGCATTGAGAAGTGACGTCTTGCCGCTTCCAGATGGTCCCATGATAACATTGAGGAGGCCTGCTTGAAAAGTTGCCGTGACAGGATGCAAAATCGTCTTCGTTGGTAACTTCTTTCCCCACATCGTCCTCTTATCCAAATCCAATGCAAATTTGTCAAGCCCGATATCCACAGTTCTTACTTCAGCAGCGGATCTGACCGTCATTTTCTCTTTGCCAGCGGAAAGATCAGTGTCGGATTCCCTAGCTCTGGCAATGCTCATCTCTACTGGGATGAACCTGAATCCGACCCAAGCAAGGAAGGCAAACATCACCACATAGCTCACTAAGATGATGATGGGCCTAGCGATCCAGTTTGATGGAAACCCCAACGCGTTCAAGATGAATGTGCCTGTATATTCTGCACAAGCTGGATTGGACTCTCCGCCCGCGACTGGGCAGTCATAGAATTGGCCACCAAACTCGTTGGCGCAGAGGGCTCCAAATGCGTAGAAACAGTATGCCGTCCATTTCAGCCACCGCATGTAGACCGGTATGGTGTTGGATTGGATGAAAAACCCACACGCAAAGCTTTGGACTGTATAACCTAAGTTGCCGATCAAGGAAGCTACGGCAAAGCTCCTGTCAGCAGCTACGCAGACTGAGGCGTATGTAACAGCAATATACTGGTTTATGAAAACAATGGAGAAGAAGATCAAAAAGGTTGATGCCTCAGCCCTGAATCCTGCCATCCAGTAGAAGATAGTCGAGTAAGCCAACGGAACTGGGAAATCCTCCGTGATGAATCGCGAGATTCGTCTGCTCAGCAGAAATGGCACCACATCCACGACGTTCTCATTGTGCTCTCGATCAAAAACCTGGATATCGATCGTGAG